>JAZEWT010000013.1:22255069-22274142 GCA_036362905.1 Mordacia mordax
AAGGCACCCGAGCCGAGAGATTAGAACCCGGGACCTTCTTGCTGTGAGGCGTCAGCGCTAACCACTGCGCCGCCCGAAGTGTAAATATGTTCACGTGTATTCGATTGGTCGAGTGAGGGTATTCCCACGTCTCAGAAAACGTCTGGCGAGTGTGCATGAGTAGACCGAGTTATCCTCTACAGTACTGTTGAGGGGCTGCAGAGCACTCCCTGTAATGGAGGCCCTGCTACCACAAGTTGCATGAGCAAGTAATTGCAGGGCTGCACCTTTCAACGGATATGACAGGTGATTATTTATAAGACCAACATCAATTAGACCGCACATTGTTGACAGCCAGGTGGTACAATTCCAAGCGTAGCAACATTCGGCACTGCATTTGGAGGAAGGAGGGTGGAAATATGTCAATATTTAACCGAATCTGATGTCAATTATAAAATGTGCCATCGACTTCAAACTGGCCACTGCAGTGTGGTTGTGATTCATTTAATCCTCCTGCAAGTGGGCCTTATATAATTTGAAGCCGCATAACTCGGCAATGACAATGACTGTCAGTCTGCATTTGTGAGCGGTATTAACGGGTAACACAACAGTGGCTGGCCAAACTATTCCGCTCAGTGGTGTGGCACTTTGCGCATTTGGCAAGCTGGATATGTATATACCAATTTATATGCATTTTAGTTGGGTAATGTTGGCTGTCTTAAAAACGGATGGTTAAATTGCATTTGGTTTTAATTAGACGGCTGTGTAGGTGATGATGTTTATCAGCACGAGGTGCCCCGTCCTGACAATTTTTCACGATGTTCCAGGTTACCGTAACCTGCGCTCAATTTAACTTGAATGTTCATGGAAAAACGGGTCCTTGAAATTGACCGGCTTACCCACCTGTTTTTATGTCAAATATAAACAAATAAAGAACCAGTACAGCAGCTGTCCACATCTCAGTGTCAAAGTTCTGGTCAGAATGAGTAAAATGTATTTTATATCAGGATACGCAGATGGACTTTGATGACACAAAATCTATATGTCAGCTGTCATTTATTCAACATATCATTTAAATTCTGTTTCTTCCTTGACCAGTCACCACACTGAAATAATCCACTTCAGCACGTGAAAATATTGACTATTGACATTTGCAGTGGTGTGTGGTTTTGCTGACCTATTGGCCACACTGGCTCACCTGCCATACTGTCTTCTGATTATGCGATTCCTTGCTAAGGTATAACAGTACTGTTACTGCTCTGCTCCCATCCATTTTCCGATTAATAATGATTGAACTTATGCATAGTTATGTATTACTGCTTCATGTGACTGCAATATTTGTGTTTTGTTTTACTCTTTAAAACATTACACACTTAAACAATAACACTATTTTCACAGTCTCCTTTGCGGACTAGGAAACACTGAATAATTAATTTATTAGGCAATAGTGTTCATGTTCATATAATGAGGTGTGCTCGCTTTCACATGTTTTATGACAGCGTTTTTTTTAATAACAGGGTTTTCATATTTTCTAATTATATGACTTTTCATCATTTTCCGCATAATATCAGTAAAATTTAGAAGAAATCCACCCAAAAAGTAAACTTTATTTTAGAAAAAAAGGATAATGGGGTAAAAGTCACGCTCATGTTAAATGTTTGGAAACTCTTGTTTACAATTTTTTTTTTAAACAACGCAAAGTCATGAACCACACGCCCTACAACGCTCGTGTGTAAATTGTCAGGGACAAGATTTGGTGCAGGGGTGGCGCGGTGGTGCAGGGAGTAGGTAGCGGTGCTGTCTCACAGCAAGAAGGTCCTGTGGTCAGTTCCCGGCTCAGGTGGCTTTCTGTGTGGAGTTTGTGGGTTGGGTTTCGCTGGGTGCTTCGGTATCCTCCCACTGTTCAAAGACACTCTGGTGCCTCGGTGAATTGCCCTGCTGAGTAAATTGCCCCCAAAAAGTACCCTGCCATGTACTGGCGTCACATCCTGGGTTTCGTCCCGCTTTGCACCCTGTGTCTGCAGGGATAGGCTCCGGTTCCTTGCGACCCTGCACAGGATTAAGGGGGTACTGATATTGAACTGATTTGAACATTTGGTGTGTTTTTGGTGAATAATTTGTGAATCTGCACACGCAACTCGCAGGCATTTTTCACAAAACCGTTTCGTTATTGCAAATTTGCGAACGCTGTACAAATGCGCTGTGGAGTAAGGGTTGCTTGGCTCGTCGTTTGTAAAACCAATGTCTTATAGAATTCCTCGTAAGGACCCCGAGGACTATTTGATAGACATCAATACGGCGTTTATGTTGTGGTAGCTCGTCTATTTCGGTCGTCCTCTTCAAATATTACTTTTTTCAACAAAGACATTAGAAACAACAGTGTTGTTACGCAAGGGACACATGCATTTGTAATACCATTGTGCAACACCAGCCATAATGATATTTAATTTGTTTTCAATATCACGACGTCATCTTGTTTGTATCGCCGATTGGCCTGTTGGCACCGTTCCAATGAAGTTACCCTACGAACCACTGTGTTTGTGTTCTCAGCAATAATATGGGCAAACTGGACTATTAATGTTTCAGTGGCGAGTTCTCTTCGCACCTTACGTCTGAATAATTGTGTAACGATACTAATAACGAATTAATAACGATGGCATATTTAACGCGCTGCTCATATTGCATATCATCTGATCATGGACGGGCGGGGGAGTCAGCCACGCGGTTAGCTAGCGCCAACCCACCAGACACTCCTTCTTGTACATTATGATATGGACCAATGAATTAACGAGTGTTTTTTTTTTAGTTATGGGAGGAAGCTGGAGAATCTGGAGAGGAGGAAGCCCACGCAGAACATGGGAAGAACACAGAGACTACACACAGAAAGGCGCCCAAGGTAAGAATCGAACCTCCTTGGGCCGGACTTTCTGTGAAACGCAGATGTTCCCACTCTAGCGCCTTGCCGCCAAGACGTTGAATGACCACTGCATGTGTGTTTACCATGTCTCGAGGACTCCACAGGATCTCGACGCCGAGCTCCTGACGAGTCAAACATCGGACATAAGGCGTGCGCTCGCAGCTGATAAGTGTGGAGCTGGGGTTAATAGATTGGCTCGTCCAGTGCCTCCAACGCTGTTTTGTGCCCCACAAACCGTTCGTTCATCGTAATCATACGTATATTATTGTTGGTCATTAAAGCACCACAGCGCCAGATTTATGATTGCACGTTTCTGCCAAAAAGCACGAAGCTTACGACCGGGCCCATCTTCATTATAATAATAATAATTACCATTCGGAGGTATTGATTCTGAGAGAGGATAGCTCAGAGGTTCGAGGACACCCGCAGAGAGGGGGGGAGTCAAGCTTCGGGGTCAGCCTGCGCCAACCCGCCAGACAGTGCCTCCTACGTATTAATAATAATAATTGCATTCATAGAGCGCTTTTCATCCGAGGGTCACAAAGCGCTTCACAGAGCTGCAGAGAGAACGGCACGCCAACACTAGAATGGATAATCAGCAGCAATAACATATTTTTGGGTTTTTTGTTAAAGATACACAACGTTGCAGAACAACAAGTAAAATAATGAGACTATCAACTATAATTTTAAAATGCTAAATTCTCAGTGTATAACACATATTACGATGTTGTCGGCGAACCCATTAATTTATTATTTATGGGAGGGAAACCGGAGAATCCGGAGGAAACGCATGCAGAACAGGGGAAGAACACACAAACTTTATACAGAAAGGTGATCAAGGCGGGAACTGAATCGCCTCGGGCAGGGTTTTCTTACCACGAGGTGCAGATGTTGCCGCTGCACAAACCCGCATGATATCCGTCCTCTGGGTGATCTTGTTCCAAGCGTGTAACACGTTTGTTTGACGTGGTAAAGGGATAGGTGTGCTCAAGGCGGTTGATGGCACAAGTGCACAAGCGTGGATTTAAAGCTGAAATAGGGTTAATTTCAGAAGAGCAAGCAATAGTGAGAAGACACGCTGGCATAAGAGATAAAGCATTGGTGTTTTGCAGATAAAATTTGCGCTTACAAAGGATTGGAACTCGGTAGCCTTGGATGAGACAAAGATGTGTATGTACGTGTAAACTCTTGCTCTGTTCGAGATGGATAATGCTTGTTCTCGTGGGCAAACCTAAATGAATCTCGAGAGGGTCTTGCAATATTTCCAGAGTAGGGGTGATGTTTTTACGAGTCATCCCACTTGAGCAATTTGCAGGCAATTGTTCATGTGCCCGATGTTTGTCCAATCCCACTTACATTAGATTAGTGTCCCCAGATCGTATGAGAATCGTTAAGATTTTGAGTTTTAAATATGTTATCTTAACGATTCTCAACTTCATATTTGTTATTTAGTTTTTTTATTGTGTTCTCTCAAACACGTGTAGCTAGTTATATTTACTCATCAAAATAATGCAATGCAGGGATTGTGATTTGTTGCTGAATAATTCAAATAGCTTGATTTTTCAGCAATTAAAAAAATACCCATCTGGTTATCAGGAAGTGGTGGCTTCAAAAGATTGTGAGGACGTCTTCAGGGATCTTAATTCTGACTCCGTAAAGAAGATCCTGTCCAAATCTAATCAACTGGGTAATAACACGGTTGATTTCATTTGAACAGGAGCAGCTTGCATGGCAGCTGGTCGTTCCCGAAGTCAAATCGGACCCAACATTTTGGAAGCAAAGTTTACTCTCGAAAAAGTGGCTGAGCCAGAATTTGAGTAAGATCGGCCAACCCGTTTTCAGCCTGGAGTCGTTCAAAGAGCGTTTCACACACACACATGGCGCACGTCTTGTATATGGATACTTTTTTGTTGGCATAGCAATGAATCAGGCAATATCTGAGGATGCGCACTCCGGTTAACCTGTTGAAAAATTGGCTATGACTTTGGCCAATTCTAGCCAGCTGGCTCAACAATCTCACTGAACAAAATACGTTTTTTCTTCTTCTTCCCTTCTTCGTTTAACTGCGCTGGTAAATCAAAGAAACCCCGTGGAAAGCAATGCTAAACAGAACGTGCAAACTCCATACATAAATCTGCGTTCCTTGTCCCAACGCTACACGTGTCTCCGCTGGTGCTGCCGCCCGGCTCAGACTCAGCGCGGCCCGCGGGCGGAGGCCCCGGTGCGCAAGCTCATCGGAGTCAGCGACACCGCGCATACCCTTGCGCACTCAGGGCGCACTCGGCGCATCGATTTTTAAATGTTCTACAAACGACACGATGGGACAATTGCCCGTGAGAGTGCCTGTTGGCATGGGCGGGCACAGCAGAGGGGGAATGTCGCTGGGGGCTCCACGGAGACGTTGGTGCTGGCGCATTGCCGAGTCTGTGCATTCCAATCTTGTGCGGCACAATATGGGGAAATTCTCAAGGGACGAGAAACTAAAATCTAATGTCCCGGGCTTATACTGGCAGATAAATAGTACTTGTGTGTGTGTGTGAGATAAATCTTTAACTTAAAGATGCTTTTGACCACATCTGTAGTCTCTCTCGTGAGTTTGACAAGAACATTGTGGTGACAAGAAATAAGTTTTATTTCACTTCCGAGAAAGTATTGTTTTTTTATATTTCTGGATTGAAATGTGTCCTATATATAACATTATATACCATGTGCTGGTGTGTAAACAATTGTAACGTTAATACAAACAATCCTATAAGTGTTGCCGTGAAGTCTTATTCTCAGCTGTTAACATCATCAGCATTTGCATATTTAAAGCACATACATTTATTTATTCATTTTGTAATGAGATGTCTCATCTCATCTCATTGTCAGAAACCGCTTAGTCCTGTACAGGGTCGCGGTGAGCCGGAGCCTATCCTGGTAGACACAGGGTGCAAGGCAGGGATATACCCACGACGGGACGCCAGTCCATCACCGGGCACTGCGGGCAATGTAGTCTGCAAGCCAATCAACCTATGCGGCAGCATGTTTTTTGGATTGAGATGTTTGCCCTGGATTATAATTTCCACACTGGCATTGCAAGCCAAATGTGCAATAACCTATATATGATGGAGGAAGTGTGTTTTATATTTACGTATATATGTATTTTATTCGCATTGAGGCTACGGAGTTTTGAGTCCTTCGTGAAAAAAGATTTGATCTGCACAACACCAACGATTGTTTTATCGTTTCTTCTTGCTTATTGATTTCTTTTCTGAAACTTTAACACTAGTTCAGCTTTGAATTTCCACTATTGCACCAGCACTGCCAACCCTCTTAAGTATTCTTCTGCCTTTATCCAGGGAAACAAAAAAAAATCCAGCTCCAGGCAGTCGTGTCATCAGAAAACGTCATGAATAAGAGACGTCAGAAGAACGTGTTTCACGCTTGCTGCAAGATCGCCCCAATGGCGGGTACTCTGCAAATCTCAACTATGGGCAGGTTCGCTGTCACACCTCCCTCCCCTCTTTAACGCTGTTGAAATGCTTAGGTACTGAAGCTGGACACTGGGGTCTAAAGGTACAATGTTTCCTAAAACAAAATTGATGATAGTTATATAAACGGGGCTCCTATAGTAGGGCTCATGTCGTGGGAGGAAGAAGAGAATCGATTGAGGTGGTCGAGGGCTCTGTGTACCTAGCCAGTAATGTCCATCACGCAGGGAGAAGGGAGGAGGAGGTCAACAGGCGTATTGCTTTAGGTCAGCTTGTGTTTACGGGCAAAGGAAACCACTTTGCTAGCGAAGAGAGGTAAACTTGTGTGTAAAGAAAAAGGTTTGTGTATACATCGGTACACTAAAGTCGGTTAAAGGTCTCGTGTGGTGGGTAAAAGTGTGGGTATTTTCACCTTTTTATTGTCCAGCTTGGAAGATTACGCCTCCGTCTATTGGATGCTTTTCCGCCAGCAGTGGTGTGAGCAACAATAACAGGGCAGAAGCTTTTACATTTGACCAATGTATTTCTTATGTTGTGTGATGGGAAAAAAGACAACTACACCGCATATATATTCCTTGCTCGTACGTCTGGTGGAGATTGAATGAATCTAGCAGTGGATTCTGCAAGAAGGATCTTGCAGCCGGCCAAAGAGTTGACTGCACATGCAAAATCCACGCAGTAACGATACAAATAGGTCCTGTAATGGCACTGTCACCAACTTATTTCTCAGCTAAACAGCGACTGTAAATTCCCGTTATCTCTTCTGTGCAGTACTCACAGTAGCTTACCCTCCAATGCAGCACACCATGATACAATGTCAATACAGAAAATGCATCTCCACATAAATTGGCAATGTCATTGCGCGCTCGCTGTGGCTCATTCTTGGCGAGGTTATTAAAAATTTGGTTGCCTTACAAGTAATTCAATCTTTCTTTTCAATATGTCAATTTGTTCGGCGATATGTTACGGAAAAACGTAACAAATTAAGTCAGACCGCGAGTGTCGGGAGGTTAAAATGCTATCACAATGCAATTATTGAGTTTCAAACCGCGAACGTGCAGTGTGTTCAATGATTTCACAATCTGGGATAAAAGATTAGTCTTGGGTGAGGAGTTGGTCTCCGTATTATAATGCGCTGACCTGTGCCAAATCAAGCCAATGATTTGTTTTTCCTGTCTGCCACGTTGCGGGTGCAATCCTAATAAATTGCACTGATGCGAATAGGACCTTATTTCCCTCATCTCATCTCATCTCATTATCTGAAACCGCTTAATCCTATATAGGGTCACGGTGAAGCCGGAGCCTATCCCGGAAACATAGGGCGTAAGGCAGGAATACACCCGACGACGGGACGCCGGTCCATCGCCGGGCATTGCGGGACAATTTTAGTCTGCGAGCCAATCAACCTATCCAGGAGCATGCTTTTGGACTGTGGGAGGAAACCGGAGTACCCGGCGAAAACCCACGCGGACACGGGGAGAGCATGCAAACTCCACACAGAAAGGCACCGGAGCCGAGAGACTCGAACCCGGGACCTTCTTGCTGTGAGGCGTCAGCGCTAACCACTGGGCCACCGCGCCGCCCGACCTTATTTCCTTTCCTCTAAAATGGGCATCGAGGATTGTAAACTGCTGCAAGCGCCATTTACAAATGCAGCGAATGACACAAGCAAGCACTTGTGGGCAGAATATATGATTCACGGATGGACAGTACAATCTGAGTATCACGTTTACACACGTGAACTGAGAACCCTGGCATTCCGAGATGGGCTGGCAATCGAGAATGACGACTGAGTGGCAATGGAAATCAGACTCGTGTAATCGCATACACGTGTACGCGGACAGAAGTTAATGGTGCCGCTAAAGCTCACACAAATGTCATGCTTTTCTGCTTATTGCTAAATGCCGCTCTGATACTGCACGTGCAGGCAATAACTTTCGAGCCACCTGTTTTATATAAAGTAATAAAGTGTTGAAAGCCGGGGGAAGGGGGCGGGCCCCGACCACATTGATGCAGAGCGCAGCGCTGCTGTCTCACAATGAAAAGGGCCTGGGTGTAAGTCCACATAATATCTATATGTTCTCCCCATCTCTGCGCCGGGTTTCGCTGGGTACTGCGGTCGCCTCCCGCAGTTCGACGACATGCTGCCTAGACTGATTTTTTTCCCCCACCCCATCCCCGGTTCACCTGCGAGTTGTAACTTGCTTATTCCTCCCCGATGGACAACCGTTAAAAAGAGCTGCATAGCTCAACGGGTCCTTCCAGCTTTAATAACAACTGACTGAACTATGCCAGTGCTCAGGAGTAAATGATTACCGCTCAGCTGCAATGTGGCCTAAGTCGACATCAAAAGGAATAATGTTAATGTGTGTATATTTTTGATATACAGACATCATCTGTAGAGTTTTGGTAACCTCTCGGCCCCGGTTGATTTTCAAGAAGCAAGAGTTTGCACGATTGACTGGCAATCCCGGAGTTCGTGGCTTACATCTCGTTGTGGAGAACTTAAAGCAAGGGTGGAAGATTCTCAAATAACGTCTGTTCACCCAGCGGTCTACATGGCTAGAGCAGAGGAAATCAATCAACAGGTCGTGATCGGTAACACAAAGTGTAGGGACTCTCACCCAAGATGTCTGGTCAGTGTAGAAGCGTAGACTAAGGAAATACAGAACACCACGGTTACTTTGCATTGTAATGATGTAGGTTGCATTACTGTTACGAAATGTGGCAAACGCTTTTGGTTGATTTACTTTGTACAGAAGTCCATAATAACCTGTTCTCTTATACCACTGATGTAAACGTATATATGCCAACAGTGGGGGGTGAGACTAACGAAACTCGGACAAGACGCAGACAAGATCTTGCCATTTCATACTAAATCCAGTGCACGTGAAGCTGCATCGTTCATTCGATGCAGGTTTAACAGACATTAAATATGGACACCAAAGACGTAATGCTCACCACAAATGCAAATATCACATGAAATATCTAACATGCAAAAGTGATAATACAACTAGGACTAGGTTATAAAAACTGTTAATGCTAACATTTCATTAATGACATTCATAGCCTATTTCTGAAGCCATTAACTGCTTAATGTCCCTCTCGTGCTTTGCAATACCCCTGAGAATTTGAGCCAAAGCAGGTTTTCTGAAACAAATTGGCTTCAAGGCTGAGATTTCACTGGAGAGTGCATGAAATCTTGTTAATGTATGTTGCTTAATTAATATCAATGTGTATTTAATCATTTCTTCGAAGGAAAGAGGATGCTTAAATTATCATCAGATTAACGCAAATGTGCTTTCTTGTTTTGTCCGACTCAAACTAATGGTTGCGGAGAATACCGCAGGCAGGGCTAAACTGTTTCGCAGTGACTAGTGTAATGGATGTCTCTCTGAGGGTCTTTAACACATCTTCCCCAGGATTAGTTTAATTGCATTTGTGTACTTCAATGTGCATACATAATTTGATCGCAGTGGCGAGAAACCAATATTTGCTTTTTTAAAAATTCTAAAACTAATTAAATAAGAATTAGCTAGGAATCAATAGGAGTGTGTTCGTTCAAAATGAAGTTCAACTTCCAAAGGGAGCGATTGGCATGACGGTATTGCTCTCGGCGTTAAAAAAAAAAGCTTTGCGAGCACAACAATGAGCAGTTTTTCAAATCCTAATCCGCAGGCTGCGTTTCACATTATTTTAATTGTCCCTGACTAATCCCCAATACATTGACAATGGGGGCGGCACGGTGGCCCAGTGCGTAGCGCTGTCGCCTCCTCACAGCAAGAAGCCCCCGGGTTCGAATCTCGGCTCGGGTGCTGCTTTCTGTGTGGAGTTTGCGAGTTTTCTCCCCGTGTCCGCGTGAGTTTTCGCCGGGCACTCCGGTTTCTTCCCAGAGTCCAAAAAACATGCTGCTGCATACAGTAATTGGCTCGCAGGCTAAATTGCCCGCAGTGCCCGGTGATGGACTGGCGTCCTATCGTGGATATATCCCTGCCTTGCGCCCTGTGTCTGCCGGGATAGGCTCCGGCTCACCGCGACCCTGTACAGGACTAAGCGGTTTCTGACAATGAGATGAGACATTGACAAAGGCCCTTCTACGTTGAATATGCCACAAAAATGTGTTTTAGCTCTGCGCTTGATAAGGACAACTCAACGAAGCACAATATTATGTCTTTCCGTCCTGCCCGTGCCGCACAAGCTGAACAAGAGGCCTTCCTTCGCGTGCCACGATGTCCGGACGTTTCGCTGCACATGGCTGGAAGATTTTTCAGGAGCTGGATACACATCTCTCTCGCTCTTGGAACACGCTCCCGGTACGTGGAACGTAATGTCAAGACACCGCGTTGAACAATGTGACGCTGCACAACCAGTTAAGGCGTGTTGGAGCAGTCACACCACAGCGTGTATAGCTTCTTTGCTGTACACGCTGTTCCGAGTACGTCAGTCCTCTACCATCATCATCATCATCAGCAGCAATAGCAGAATTGTTTAAAGATTGTTTCTAAGTGGTTCATCCTGTCTTTCTGTCTTACTTTTGTTTTCTGCAGCCTCATGACTTTGGAGCTTCTTTAACCTTGCTGTAATATCCATGAAATGCAAATGATAGGCCTTCTTCGTTTAATGCTGCCGCATGCTTCCCCAGGGAGGGAATCGGTGATCAGTGGAGGCTGAAACAAGCTAATTAAGGCATTAATAGCTGAGAACAGCTGGCACTCCAGGGATGGCCTGTCAGACTGATTTAGATTGGCATATCTCACGGGAGCATATTTAACTCTTTCGGTGGAATGTTTGAGCAGGATGAAATCGACGCGGCACACTCTGGCATACAGAGCATCTCCCGCTGCATGCACAGAGTGTCTTCGGGCACTGCATGGCAGGGGCAGTTTACGCCCACAAACTAGTTTGTGCGTAGACTTGGAGAAAATGTGCTAATGCTGCTGTGATAGAGCCACATGTGGTCCCTTTACGCAGAGATGCTTCTGTGCAGCTTGTAATGTCCTCTCGGCATCTGCTTGAGGAACGCGGTGGGGGTGGTTTTAGTTGCGGTGATTCCAGACTCTGCGGTTCGATGGACCGCCTATCGGATCGATTGTCGCGAGGTGGCTCGTCTGCATGGTACAACGTAACACTGCGCGATTGCGCTCGGTAGATCACCGCAGGATGGGGATGGAGTGGATTGGTGCGGGTCTGGTCCGCCCTACTCGGCATGCTGTCGTCGGGACCCCCATCAGGAATAGCGCGGCGTTTGTTAAATGAATGGATGGACTTCCCAGGCGAGTGATTGGCTGTGGAGCTTGTTGCACAATGGGGCTTCACCCATTCTTGCACGGTGACTCAGTATTTTGTCGAGTTCTCTTATTTCACCGATTTACGCCGGTTATTTGCAGAGGTTTTTGTGCATCTGTTCCATTCGGGTTTTAACGATATTTCCGATGTCTTTGCCTGGCTGTTGCTCATTTTCTCCCATGCTTTCCGATGAGTGGATGTTTTTTTTACTGGCATCCCCCGGTCAGACAAGGCCTTGTTTACCTACCGAGAGGAATGGCGTTCGTGAAATGCGACGTTTGTTTTGTTGGATAAGTCAAATCTATAATGCACACATTGAATCGAATACAAAGGATGCTATTGTTTATGGACTGCGGACACTGATTAGTTGGAATCCTAGCTACCACGTGACCATTGGGGCTGCAAATGTGGTCGCTAACGAGGAGAGTCTTGTAATGTAAGTACGGTACCGTTTTATTTGTACTCATGTTGCCGAGGTGGCACACGCATGTTACTGGAAAAAAAGATAAGACGGCAACTTTTGAGAACTCGCCAAGTTTGTTGGACTGTGTGTGTCGGAGCAAGATTCTTCGAATGCACCGCCAACGTGCAGTTAAAGTTACTGTAACTTACAGTATCCACTTGTGGATATGACATAATGTTGTTACACAAATGTTGTTGGCAAACATGGCAGCACAGCTATATGGTGCGATGAAAATGTAAATATGCATTGTAATAATAATTATATATGATATATTTCATTGATGTTAAGCGATATATTCCAAGTTCACTTTTTCGCTGGATTATCTTGTGGATTTTCTCTAGGATTTCAGGTTTTAAAAATAAACCCCGAATTTTCCCCATTAAAGAAAACCCCATGCCAAATGTACAGCAATACGAATTAAGAAAGAAAAAAAAACCGCCTTCGTAAAATTTGTCAGAATTGTCCATGCTAATTATTTAGCTTGCGTCGAAACAAACCTGGGGCCAGTTTGTATCGGAATATAAAAATCATGTTTAATCGCGTTACAAATGCATAGATTGAATGCAACAAGGTGGCATTTTTGCTAGAAACAATTAATGGATGCATAACAGGATACAGTTGCGATAAGGTCTTATCAGACTTTGAGAGGAACAGACGAGTTAACGTGGCACTCTATCATAATTCCGACAGTGTCGCCTGAAACTTTGTTGGCTCTGAGTGGTTGTGAATTATGGACATCGTGGAGGCGCTTGTGCATAATAGATGCTGTGTTAACATGAAGCCTTGGTATTTATGGGCTCGAGGTGCCCCCAACGCAAGAACATTAACTAAAAGGGAAAAAAAAGTACAGCGGATGAAAATGTTACGGTTTTACTACATGGCATTGTAGCATTCAAGAATTTTGGTCTGGCAGAGCGATTCAGCCATTGTGTTGCTTTATTTTTGGCAGAGACAAATGCCTTGGGTATCTTGAGGATCCGGTTGAATCTGGTACTTTCCGTAGAACGAATGTGAAATAACATTCTGCAAGTTATGTTCCATTTCCAAACTCATCTCGTCTCATTGTCAGAAACTGATAAGTCCTGTACAGGGTCGCGTGAGCCAGAGCCTCTCCCGGCAGACACAGGGCACAAGGCATGGATATATCCACGATGGGACGCCAGTCCATCACCGGGCACTGTGGACAATTTAGTCTGCAAGCCAATTTACCTATGCAGCAGCATGTTTTTTGGGACTGTGGGAGGAAACCAGAGTGCCCGGCGAAAACCCAGCGCGAACACGGGGAGAGAACTCGCAAACTCCACACAGAAAGGCATCCGAGCCGAGGCTCGAACCCGGGACCTTCTTGCTGTGAGGAGGCGACAGAGCTACCCATTGGGCCACCGTGCCGCCCAATTTCCAAACTCGCCATTTATAAACGCAAGTGTCTGCTTTGTTTATGACAAAGCAGCCTTGACACTTGTTTGTTTTGTTGAGCCCGTTTGTAAACAGGACATATTGGTTATGTGAAGTTGCATTGCACTGCAAATGGTTTCCGTATAAAGATATTTTTGCAACCAATATTCAGGAATTGTTTTGGTTCCAATGGCTTGGTCATGTCGCAAAGAATGGCCACAGGCAGGCATCTGTCAGCAGTCTCTGGATGGCATGCAAAATCATGCAGTGAAAATGCCCATAACCTCTGTCACTTGCAAAACATGGGGGTAATCCTGAAAGTCAGCATCATGCATGGAGTGAAGGCAGGCGATGTCTGTGATTTCTTAAGCGAAAGGCAATAGATTTTCATTCAAGCTCTGCCTACAAAGGGCCACGAAACGGGGAGACATTATTGATAGGCACAGGCAGTGGTTGGTGGCAAATGTTTGTCCCATTCGGTTGTTCATAAATGGTGAAGTCAGTATTGTGAGGACAGATGGAGTGTGATCGATGAAACAAATCCTGGCCCTGCGGCTAAAGGCATGATACCCCAGACCATTCGGGGTGTACGGATCAACAGTTTATTAATCCACACGCGGGATTCATGCAGGAAACTGCACGTACGATTGCCCGGGGGGTGTTGGCTGGGCAGATACAATATATTGTAATATATATATATATTTACATATGTGTTTTACAAAAATGTTCATTATGACGATGACGATGAAATTTAGGCTGGTCTGAATATTCAAAAATGACCCGTGCATCCAATGCAATGACCGTCCATTTTTAAGTTGGAGTTTATTTGTTTAAAGGTGTGAGAATTCAAGAGACCAAGATGAGTCTCGTTTTGCAACCGTGACCTGGGTGATCAAAATGACAGCGGCAAAAACAGACTACAGCACAGCCCTTATTACACAGATATGAAACCCAAAGCTGTTGCTGTCCATTGCCTATGGCTTTATGATTATATCGCTCGCGTGTGGTGAGATGCATAGCAACTCGTAAATCTATGTCTTAGATCATTTAGCCAGGAATTGGCTCCAGCTGATGCGCAGTGGATTGCTTCAGTGCTTCCGCTGAATTTTTGTAGATTCATAGCGGTTTAACTTTGCGGTCGTTCGACTGCTCAGAATTTCAGGAATCGCATGCCGGGGGTTCCTTTGCATTTCCACCTGTGTGAAGGTCATAGTGAGCAGGTCTTCTGTGAGACGTGTCGTTCGGTTGAATGTAAACCGTTGTTTTTATTTATTTTGCGAGCTTTGCTTGTTTGGTGGTATAGCGATGCTTGCCCTAAAACTGTCGCCATTTCTGTGAGACGATAAAATCCCACATTTACAATGTTGTGCTAAACAATACATGATTTGCGTGATTCCAGCTGACTGTTTGGTCGATGCAGCTGTTTGTTAGATGTTGATCCTCGTGTGTTGACATGGGCACGTTTGGATTGGGTTCATGGAGAAAGTTTTTTGCTCTTCACAGATTTAGGGAGAGAGAAATATTACGGTGCAGATAATGCTTGCAGCATTTTTTTCTGGTCAATTTTGCAAGTGGAATGCAGTGAATTAATGTAATCTTAATAATAACAATTACCCTTCTAGAGCGCTTTTCACCCGAGGGTCACAAAGCATGATCTATGGATATATACTGGTGTGTTATTACAGTAAAAAGTACCCAGTGAGAAGGGGGTACTCGTGCTTAATTGCTTTGGATCTCGAATGCTTTCTTGGTGCCGTGATGGTACTAAGAATGGTGAGTGTGTGACGGTGCCAGTCTTGCCATTGCTTGCTCATACACAGCTGTTTGTGGAAGGGCCTCCACGAGTGAGAAACTTCAGAGGATGGTTTCGGCCGATCTCTCTTCATGCTGATCATGACGTCTTGGAAGAGGCGGACGTACCCACACTTTACTCCACCACTGCGCCAAGAGATGGAACGTGATTCCAATGTGATAACCCTTACACCACAGTAATATCACACAGTTATGTATATTCTGTATTCTGTTTTACTGCGTAGTCTATATGGGGAACATGCATGGGTAAAGGAGGAGTGATGGAGGCAGCGACTTCGTTTGCGGAGTTGTTTGTGTACGGCGCTTGGAAACGGATAACGTGTGTTCAATTCTGAGCCGTGACTAACGTCAGTGGCGAAGCGATAACCCCGGGCGGGGGGGGGGCTTGCTATCTCGAACGTGCTAACCATTCCATACACGGCGGCAGCACGTGCTTCAAATTCACGGGTGCAGGGGAAATGATCAAACCGTCTTTCGTGGGGGATTGCAGGGCGAGGAGGAGGAGGAGGAGAAGGAGGATGCGGTTTAGTG
Organism: Mordacia mordax; assembly: GCA_036362905.1. NCBI lineage: Eukaryota > Metazoa > Chordata > Hyperoartia > Petromyzontiformes > Petromyzontidae > Mordacia > Mordacia mordax. Next base: position 22,270,926 of record JAZEWT010000013.1, read on the forward strand.
TGAGCAATGTATGTCCACGCACAGCTCACTGGCACTCCTCAGCCAGTCGAACTCGGGTCGCCGGGTTCGCAGCTCAGAGCGGCGGACCACTGCGCAAGACGATAACGATCGCCGCGAATAGGATGTGATCAGGTGTTTGTGTGCGTGAAGGGTCTACGAGCTGGAGCGCGACATCCACCGGGGCGGGTGGGCAGCAGACACCGTGAAATATGTACACACGGCACGAGTTACTCGTTTGAGGCCGAGTCGACCTAGCAGAGGCCCAGGACTGTCACTGGCATTGGTCACGAGCAGGAATCGACCTCTGGTCGAGGTTCGTAGTGCAAGGCGTTAACCACTACGCTACCGCTCCCCACCATGGTGATGCGCTGGTGACTCGCGTACGTTCACCGAACTGTACCACCGCAGTCCAGATGTCATCTCATCGTCAGAAACCTGTACAGGATCGCGGTGAGCCGGAGCCTATCCCGGGAGACACAGGGCGCAAGGCAGGGATATATCCACGATGGGACGCCAGTCCATCACATGCGGGCAATTTATTTTGCGAGCCAATTAACCTATGCAGCAGCATGTTTTTTGGACTGTGGGAGGAAACCGGAGTGTCCGGCGAAAACCCACACGGACACGGGGAGACACATGCAAACTCCACACATAAAGGCACCCGAGCCGAGAGTCGAACCCGGGATCTTCTTGCTGAGAGGCGACGGCGCTACCCACTGGGCCACCGTGCCACTCGCAGTCAAGATGTGCAAAGTTAAATTCAAACGTGCGTGCTGTTTATGTGCGTGAAAGGTCAATGAGGTTATAAACGTAGCGCTGTGCCGTTACTGTTGGCATTTATTTTACAGTCTTTTTGTCTAACACTGGGTTAGACGTCGGGGGTGATATTCATAATTAGTTTAAAATGTTAAATCGAAGTATAATATGCTGACATTAACGTTTTATAAAACATGTTTCTCAATGTTCAGAATCGTAGGCTCTGAGTCCTTAATCGTTCAATCCATCTTTGCTCTGCTGAGGCATGTTAATTCCCAACAGCGTAAGATGTCCCATTCGTTTCAAAAGCCCATGGCGTGGGACCTTGTTATAATGCTTATATTTTTTTATTATTTTGCTGAAGCAGCTATTTCCACTGAGGCGTTTACTTTGTTTAATTGTATGTGTGGTTTATGGTCAAGTTGGAGCGGTGGCAAAGGAATTGAACTTATCCCAGGGGACCTGAATAGATCTCATCTCATTGTCAAATACCGCTTAACCCTGTACTGGGTCGCGGTGACCCGGAGCCTATCCCGGCAGACACAGGGCGCAAGGTAGGGATATGCCCACGATAGAACGCCAGTCCATCACTGGGCACTGAGGGCAATTTAGTCTGCGAGCCAATTAACTTATGCAGCAGCACTTTTTTTTGGACTGTGGGATGAAACCGGAGTGCCCGGCGAAAACCCACGCGGACACGGGGAGAACTTGCAAACTTCACACAGGCACCCGAGCCGAGATTCGAACCCTGGCCTTCTTGCTGTGAGGCGACAGCTCTACCCACTGGGCCACCGTGCCGCCCGGAATACCTTTCTTTAAGCAGTGAATTGACCAAGCTGCCTGATTATTTAAATGACGTTTCAACGCCATCCTCCCAGCTTCAGGATCGCTTATAAAAGCACTTATATAATGCCAAAGTAATTGTGCAATTGTTTGCACTGCCAACTTGCAGCTATGACACAGTGAACCGCACATTCTGGTTCTTGTAAAAAATGACGATGCAAATTATAGTGTAAGCGTGTTTTTAGTTGCACTGATAAAAACCAATGTGGCGTTCATGCCCTGGAGTGGCCAAATGTCCCTGGAGGCTGATGCGTGTGCCATGGAGCTGAGCAATCAGCTGCGTTGGCCCTCGTGGGCAACAGCGGGTGGAAAGCGGGAAAGTTACTCCCTTTAAACCGATTCTGACATCTTCTGCAAATGCTGAGCAACTCATTACGAGACAGAAGAGTGCGTGGAGGCTGGATGCCAGTGAGTACGTTAATGATAATGGAAGATGTAAAAGCTGGTTTCCAGACGGCAAAAGGTGCCGTTGTGACCACTGGGCTGGCCATCCCATTATGTATGCTGTCACTTTCGCTGAGAGTGTGTTATTATTTAAAGGGAGGGTGGCGCAATCTTTATTTAAGCAAAGTTGAAACAATCGCTGGGTTTAGGGAAAGACGAGGTGGTCTCTTTTGGGGTGCGTGGTCAAATCTCTCCAGCGCTCCGCTACGCAGTGATGGTTTCAACACCTGAGTATTCTTCAACTCTGTAGCGGGCACTTGCTTGACTAAGCACAAGGTCGTCTTGCGTGGCGGGAGGATCTATCCTTGTCTATAGAAATCACCTTCTGTCCTTCCGCGACACTACTCTACTGTAGCTAAGTATAACTTATAGAGAAACTGCAGTGATGACAACAAGAAAGACAGAATATGTCACCAAATATTTGTTCTGCTTTTAATATGGTGGCTGAGAGTGCATAGGTCCATAGGAGAATGGTTAGCTTGGTCTTTGAGAATGAAATTAATGTTTTTTTTTATTCCTGGGCACGATCTAAGGCATTTCTGGTAGTGTCAGTGCAGATATTTGAGGTGGTTTTTGCGAGCCTAGTTTTGTATTAGCTGAATTTTAAATAGATGAGAGGTGCTTAAATGCTCATAAAAAATACAGCCGACTTTTATGAAGAATGGCTGCGATGATTATTTTAGTTTCTGCCATGCTTGTTTTACTAATGCTCCTCCACCTTAAAAATAAAACTATAGATCTTATTTTACTGATGCATGCTGATTACTTCCAAACGCTACTCTTTGGGGATACACCGCGTCGATCGCTCCTCCTCTCTCCTTTGCGATGTTTTGTTTCCCACGCTGGAGGCATCTGCAGACATCGTGTGAGGAATTCTTTGTGTGGCTGTGCTATTTAATATTTGCGAGACCTTAGAGACACCTCCAATGTGATAGGCAAAAAGTTACGACAGAGAGAAGAGCAAATGACATGGCTATCCTAAATGAGAAGCTTTCGGAAGCAATCATCATGTATCAAGCCGTGAAAATCTCCATCAGTACATTGAATAAATCGCCAAATCCAGTTCCTGGACGTTCTGGTGAAGAGACGCAGATGAGACATGTGGCCACGCTGTACACAGGAACACAATACGTACGTACAGATATTTAACCTCTGAGCCGCCGCCGCAGCCCCC
>JAZEWT010000013.1:22274165-22288750 GCA_036362905.1 Mordacia mordax
CCCCAAAAGATAAACCAAGTGTACTGCACACCCTTGACCACTGCCCCAAAACAATATCGGACAAAAAAAACATCTGAAAGACGAACTTGAACATTTACACAAGCACTACTCGGCGTGCGATTCCACAGCTCCGTGCAGCACTTTGTGACCTCTGGGTGGAAAGCGCGCTTGCAGTGCAATTATCGTTATTTTTCTAAATGGAAAACGACGACAGGAAAGCCATAAAAATAAGGACAAAGACACGAAAACCCGGGCCTTTCCGCCGTATGTCAAGAGTATTATGGGTAAAATCGGTATATAGCTTGAGAAATCCAATGTAAACACCACGTTCACAGCCCATCAGAAGATACAGGATGTGCTCAAATCGCCCAAAGACCAACTTGCTTTTGCAGACAGAAGGCGTGTATTGCATTCATTGCAGCAATTACGAAGAAGCTTACAACGGTCAAACGGGCAGGAGAATAGCCTCGAGAGAGAGAACATGAGGCTGCTGTGCGTTTGCTGCAAATGGAGAAATTGGCAGCCAGCACTGTAGAGAGACAACAGAGTCGATTTTGAGAAGATGCGTGTACTGGCTGCTATCCGCCACAAAGGCCCACCAGCATTAATCCGTGAAGCGATAGATATGTACAGGAGAGCGAGAGCATGAGTCACAAGAAATGAAAATAAAGCTCAATCACACATGGCAGCCAGTTTTAAAATTAATAGTAAACAACCCTAAACATTAATTGCAGATGACATAAAAAAAATACTTTTTACCAAAAAAACCTGAGCAGACGTCAACTTTTCACCACAGACCGATAAACAACTCGGAAGGCATTCATGAAATTGAATATTAAGTGCGTTGGTAGGTCAGGGGTGGGGTGGGATTGATTACATTTGGATTTAAATATACAAGAGAGCCAATCAAAATGGGGAAGGGAGGGGCGTGGAAGTAAAGAGGGGCTTGACGACATAAAATAGCACCGCCACACGCAGCACTCAGTCACGGCACGCTCGAAGATGCCTTCAGTGTGGGAGGTGAAACTTCGCAAAGGGGAGAGGAGGCGCACTTGACACAGCTATCGTGAAAGAGCAGATTTTGGAACCTATCATCGATAAATGTGTTGGTTGATTTTTGTTGTTGTTGCACGAAGCGCACACGGGATTTTTTTCTGAAGAGAATGCTATGAAGGTTGGGAGATGGAATTGTCTGCCTCGGTGACGTAAACTCTCGCTGACAATCACGATGGACGTGGTGGGAGAAATGCATTGAATGTACGGATATTGTTCAGTCCTCGCTGTTGGAATGTGTGGGATGCATCTGCACATCTCGGAGCCTTGTTGGGCAGCAACTATGCTGCTGGACACAAAAAAAAATCCACTTTATACCTTCAAAATATTCCCCCAAAACACTTTATAGACGCCGTTATTACATTATCATATAAAATAGTGTTCCGTGTCAAATAGCAGCCTCGTACATTAACGTAACACGTGAATGCAGTATATAATGCTTTTCTGTGAATTTGTTTGCATTCATGTGCTGATTTTAATACTATATATGGCTGTTGTTTTGTTTTTTTTAAACATATTTTATAGGTTTATAGGGGTAATATTTCTCCCAAATGGTCTGTGAGCACTGAGAGCACTTGGAAGTCACGAATGAATCCCTGGAGAGGGCGAAACTGAGCCAATTACGGAATGAGCCTCTACGTGATTTAACGCATATTAGGAGGCACTTGCAAATAAGGCGTCGGCACAAACATTGTAAATAATGCGAGGCACAATGGGGGATTTAATCGCAGTGCTGTGATCAGCGCTGGGTCAGCTTGAACAGGGAGAACGGCAAAAGCCATTGCTGGCGCTGAGAAAGCGGTCTGGCATGGAGGGATGGTCGAATTGGAGTGGGTGGGGTTGGAAGGGATGCCTCCGCGGAGAGGGGATGGACGCACTGAGTGGTCAGGCAGATAGGAGGGATGAGAGGCGGTGTCCAACAAGGAAGAACAATCATGACCCGTGATCAATACGGTGTGAAACCTTAATAATCTTGATTGACATTAAAATGTTGTTCATGTTGGATCGTGTTTATGATAGTCATTGTGCCCGCTGTGTTATTGGCAGGCAGACGGATAGAACAAACGCTTTAATGCTCTCAACCTTAGTTGCAGAGCACTTATAAAATATTTTATAAAATAATGCGTGTATCGATTCGCTTCAGGAGGAACCACAAGTGGGGCTAAGGATGCTTCCATCTCCGCCTACCCCCACCCCCGGACGTTGACACGACCGCTGTATTTAGTGCGACCACTGAACATTCAGGACAGGCGGCAGAGTGGATGTCACATCTGTGAGCGATTTGCTGCACGTGACACTTAATAGCGATTTCTCAGCGGACAGGTAGATTGACAGTTGCTGGGACAAATAAATGAGGGCACAAGTCAATGCATAGCGCAAATATACGTGTTCACAAATATACGTGTAATACAAACAGACACGCGCTACTCGTGCATAACAAAAAAACAAAGACCCCCCCCCCCCCCATATAGCCTTAACAGACAGTGCGGTCAAGTGCTGTTAACAAGCACCTATGAAGGCCAATACGGTGCAAGAGGGGGTGGGTGGCCAGCACCGACTCACCCACCGTCCTCCACCATTATCGCTCTCTCGTGCTGTTGTTTACACACCGCACCGGGTATTCATTTCAGACCTGGGGAGGGACGGGGGGGGCTAAGGCCGGTTTAGAAATCGTTGTTGGTGTCGGCCATGAGCAGGAATCACAGCACAGCGGTGTGGCCACTACGTGACCGCTCCCCACGCGTGCATCGATGCCCTCGCATGCTGGCTTGCAAGTCTCTTTCAAAGATAATTAACAGCGCATTGTCAATCCACTGGCAGCGGTAGGAATCCCGATTGGCCATGTAAGGCATGCGCGATTGCGAGTTATTTGACCATACTTCACCAGACTGGTCAGACTCAGTTGATTGATGGGGGGTGACGGCTAGAGGAAGGTTGCAGTGGCCAGGAGCAGTTTAGACATTGCTCGCAGATGATGTTAGCCAAGTCCAGGGTGGGTTGATAGTACAGCGTGCTAACCGCAGCGCCACTACTCCCCCCACTTAACACGTACATGCTAACCAACTGTCAAAACAATCCATGGTGATGAAATTAAAGATGAGCACAAATAAACACAAGCACGTCTCTTGGCAACACAACGTAATTTCATAGCGAGACACAACACAATGTTCTAGCGAGACACGACAGGACAATGCTGTCCCGAGTGATCCACTGCTACCAATTTTGAGCACGTGTGTGAAGCCTTGCCTATCGTTATTATATTTTGAGAACCCCATCAGAAGCACTGGCAGGATGATTTGATTTACTGCGAAGTGCGTCTGTTGTGATGGCTAAAGGAAAGCATTTTGTTTCACTGATACAAGAGTTTTTTTTTTCTTCTAAATACATGAAAACGTTTGTGGCCATGTCTTTCCCATTCGCGGATTCGCTTTAGCTTGGGCGTTTGTAAACCAGTTTTACAGACACACAACCGCAGTGATCAGCAGTGTCGCCCTATACATATAGTCTACATTGGGACTACAGGCACAACTTAAAGTCAATTTTCCTTGACATCGGTTGCTGAAATTGCTGCAGTGAAAAAATGAACATGAACATTACAGTACTTGAGATTGTGGGGTCATGGTCTCAGGCTGCATTAATATCTGACGTGTTGATTTTGTGAATATGAAAACTTTACATTTCCTAATTTTCGATAACAAACAATAAAATGTTTCCACTAATATTCTAGCCAGTAAAGGACTTTTGGCAGACGCTAGTGACACATTATGTTGTTATCATATTACTTGTCCGCAAGACCATCCCCATGTTAAACTACTGGCTCCGTCTGGCAGTTGGCTCATTAAAAGGCTACATCTGATTTAGCTCGAGAGAGCTGGGTGTTTGACCTCAGGCTGGGCCCTATGGTAGCGCTATCAAGCGGGAGGTGGGAGGGAAGTGGGTCTCATTCATCAGACCAAGAGCCCATTCTGGATGAGACCAGGTAGATGAGTTGTCTTACTGATAATCCCATTTGCTGGGACGTCGCAGGATAGGATGAACACGTTCGAGTTTGATCATCACTCAAAAAAACAGCCTCCACTTTTTAAAACAATGGGATTTTTAATGCTGGCGTTTTTTTTTTATAACACCCTTGCATTAATAACGTTAAATTTGCTATTATCACACGGATTACAAATCTCAGGAGCAAACGCTCATCCAAAAGTGCTAGGATTTCAGAATTGCTCACATATCTGCTTGTTGGCAATTTAATTGCATCTAAGATTTTCATGTTCTAGGTTATGGGCCATAAAAACATCTTCAAACAGATTTTTTTCAGAAGATTTCCCAAAGAAAAGCCACACCAACGAATTCATCAACTAAAGAGATATAGTTTAGTCCAACAAATTTTGAAAAGTGATAAAGGCTGACATTAGCACTTTGCGTAACTTTTTTAGGGGGAAAACGCTTTCTCTTAAGCGCATGCAGTGTCGTGAAGCTCATCAATAAAGTAGCAAATTCTGGAAGTTATTCCATTAGATCAGGATAGAGATATATAACATTAACACTTTATCAAATCAAGCACTGTGGAGGCCTGTGCGTGGGCTTTTCTTCATTATAACGTGGCTCCATCTTTATTTCGTGGAATTGTGGCAGTGTGATGTTTAGTTTTTTTTCATGAAGGCCCCTTTGTGCAGCTGTGAGAACAAGGGACTTGATGATGATAATAATAATAATTGCGTTTATAGAGCGCTTTTCACCCGAGGGTCACAAAGCGCTTCACAGGGCTGTGGAGAGAACAGCACGTCAACAACAACAGCATCAGAATGGAAAATCAACAGCAACAACATTTGTGTGTGTTTTTTTTTATGTACACAGCGTTGCAGAACAAGCAAAACTTGATCAGACCTTCAAAGTACAATCTAAAAATGTAAAATAATCAGTGAATATAATGCATATATTGGGAATGGTTTAATTCAACAATTATCGTATAATAATAGCACTTCTAGAGCGCTCATCACCCAAGGGCCACAAAGCGCTGCACAGAGCCGCCAAGAGGACGGCACATCAACAACAAGACAAGAACGGCGAATCAGCATCAACGTTTTTTTTAATACAAATCCGAACTGTGGAGAGAGCGGCTCGCCAACAACACCAGGACAGCCCAACCGAAATATGAAAAGCAGCAACAAACGATAGAAGGACAAAAAATAATAATAATTCCGCTACAAACATGGATGCCACGGTTCAATGATAACGTGGAAGCGTGTGTTCAGGTTCAGTAATCCCTTAACGTGACCTTGCTTGAGAGGGGATGGGGCACAATGACTCTGGTGAGTGGGAATTCTTATTTATCTCATCTCATCTCATTGTCTGAAACCGCTTAGTCCTATACAGGGTCACGGTGAAGCCGGAGCCTATCCCGGCAGACACTTATTTATGCCCCTTCGAAATGGAGAATGGCAATCCTGATCCGTACCGCGTAATCCTGTATAGGGTCATGGGGGGCTGGATCCTATTCCAGCAGACAAAGGGTGCAAGCAGGGCTATACCTAAGATGGGAGCCCGTTTTATTGTAGGGCACCAGAGACAACACATTCGCACCAATTAGACGGCGCGTCTTTGGAGTGGGTGAAAACTTGAGCACCTGGCGGTAACGCACGCGGATATGGGGAGATTACGAAACGCCCAAACGTGATGGCTTTTATGAGAAACGTTATCCATAAAACGAGTCCCCTTTTCAGTTGGGTCACGTAAGAGATAAATGTCGTGAACCCCCCTCCATCCGACACAGCCTTTTACAATAATGATCGCGTGGTAGCGCCCGTGTTCAGATCCGAGTACATTGACTATAATGTTGTGGGTTTAGTCTCCAACACACTCGTGTGCTGCAGTCGTAAAGAATTGACGCGTTCTGTTCGCATGACCAACGTGGCTCATTGGCTGTGTTGGGTAGAGGCGGTTTTATTGAAATTATTGTCTACGTAACCCAACCCAAAAGGGCTTTCTAATGGAAAACTCCGATCTGAAAGAGACTCTTGCTGAGAATCGAGCCTGACTCGTAAGTGTTGTGCCGATTTGATGATCGCTGCATTGTTGTTTTCGCCACATAGACCTTTAAAATAACCGTGGTTATTGCAGAAAAAAAATAACAAAGTGTAATTAAGGCTCGGCCTGCAGTGGTGATGAAGTTCAAATAGACGCTTACACCAGATCAAAGAGACGGGCGATGATGATTTAGTCATTGTTAAACAAACTTCAAACAATGGTTAAACGCCCAACAAAATGACTCGTGATAGGATCTGCCGTTGTCTACCTTGCATTCCACTCGAGCGCTCACGCCATGTATATGGGGAGATACTACGATTCCCGTGATTCATTGTACCATGGGAATTTATAAAAGGAGATGACGCTTCAGAAAGGGAAGACCTCCCCCCCCCCGAGCCTTCTGGCTGCAGTGCGCTGATGAAGAAGCTACGGAACGGCCGTTGGGATTTAGTGCCAATTTCACTCCAGTGAAAGATGAAGGCATGGATTATGTTTCCTGCATTGCCATCTCACTTCTCGCTTGCCAGTAAAGCGTTTATTTGTCACAGAGTAGTTTTGAGTTTATGTTTCGTGCGCAATCAAGTGGGTTTGGGTTTGGTCGTGGAAAAGTAAAAGTGTTGTAAAGCCACCCACCACCCGACGCAGGTAAGGTTTGTCACGTGAACAAAACGTGTCCGTTAATTATTTATGTATTTCGACGCACCGGTGTTTTAGAGAGCAAGCTAAAACGTTTGCAATGGAGTACACATTTGACGCAACGTTACTGGAGGGATAGTGGCGAAGTGAATAATGCTGCCTCCTCACAGCAAGAAGTCCCAGGTTTGACTCCCTGCTCGGCTCTCTTTCCGTGTGGAGTTTGCGTGTTCTCTCCCCGTGCCCACGTGGGTTTTCGTCGGGTTCTCTGGTTTTCTCTCACATTCTAAATTTGGGCTGCCTAGGTTAACTGTACGGACTAAATTACCCCCAGTGCCCAGAGAGGTTGTAACTTGCTTACACCTTCCCGCTAGACAACTGTTAAAAAGAGCTACATAACTCAACGGTTCCTTTCAGCTTAAATACAAACTGACTACTAATTGGCACTGTCGGGTGGAGAGGGTTTATCATAAATTTACTGTATTGTAACGCACCCCAAAAACTCTTTGTTACATAACATACAATATTCGTCGTAAAAGTCTTCATGTTAGTCATGTTTTTTGTATTCATATTTTAGACAAAATAAAACATTTACTTGGAAATTTAAAATAAGTAATTTATTTTCTGCTCAATTGAGTGGGGATAATGCTAATTTTCTCTCTGTGTTCATAGTCTTAAACTAGTAATGGAAATTACACATTCCTATGTCATGGCGAGTACAGAATTGTGATGGGACGATTACTGTTAATTTCAGCACAGTGGTTCCAATTATGTGCACTCCAGAGCAATGAAGGACCGAGTTGACATCCCGACAATGGACTGAACTCCTAACCTGCGAGTCACTGCTGTCCCCCACACGACGAGATGGGGGCGGCAGGGTGTCTATGCAACGGGAAAATCCGCGCCTCAAGAATTAAAGTCCTGCCTGAAGCCGTTCGATCCCCACCTTTGGCTCATTTCTGTGTGGAGTGTGTTCTCCCCGTGGGTTTTCTCCAACAACTAAAAAAAACCCCCTAATGAATGAAATGGCTTATTACGTCACAAAATATAGGATGCAACGTTTGGCGGGTTGGCGCCGGCTGAACCGCGTTGTTTGTCTCCCTCTTCAGCCGGAAATATCGCACTCCTGAGTCGTTCATGTTTTAAACGAACGCCACAGAAATATAATGAATGTCTCATCGTCTCATTGTCAGAAACCGCTTAGTCCTGTACAGGGTCGCGGTGAGCCGGAGCCTATCCCGGCAGACAGAGGGCGCAAGGCAGGGATATACCCACGATGGGACGCCAGTCCATCGCCGGGCACTGCAGGCAATTTTGTCTGCAGGCCTATTAACCTATGCAGCAGCATGTTTTTGGACTGTGGGAGAAAACCGGAGTACCCGGCGGCGAAAACCCACGCGGAGACGGGGAGAGAACATGCAAACTCCACACAGAAAGCAACACCCGAGCCGAGATTCGAACCCGGGACCTTCTTGCTGTGAGGCGACAGCGCTAACCACTGCCTTAATGAATTTGTGCGTATGTTAAATGCATTGTGACCCTCGGGTGAAAGGCGCTTTAGAAGGTGCAATTATTATTATTATTTAAAGAAATTGTTATTAAGGATAAAAAATAAATGCCAGTTAATATCCATGGCAATTCACTTTTGCTAACTAATATTTGTCACATTACGGTTGATTAGACTTGTGACTGTGGTGGTTACAAGACCTGTGCAGCGCAATGCAAGTGTCCCTTTCTACATTGCCCGCGAGTCGGGTCAGAGGGCAAACTAACCAAACACCAACCCAAAGTCAAGTGAAAATCGGTAAACAACGACTGTCTACCAATAGTTTGCAATAGCTAAGATGTGTACAGGTCTGTGTGCACTCCGCAAACGCGCAGCCTTTGCAGCTGACGAGTAGCCTTTAACTGTTTTTGTCACAGTCATCACAATAGATAGAGGAGCTGCAGCATTTATCAGAGATGCCCTTTCTGCTGGCTGTCCTAATATATTGTTCATATTGGAGGTTTTCATCCGAGCCGTTATATATTGTGCTCTCGCTTATCACGGTGTAGTTTTTCGCCTTGTCTCTGTGATCTCATATGTTTTGAATCCAAAAAAAAGGATACGCGCACTCCAAATAAATTAGATTTTTTTTTTCATTTGGGAACGTTTATCGCTGTTCATTTTTGCTGCTTGTGGTGGAGATGCTGCGGAGATGAATAATTCCGTTTCTAAACCCAAAAAAAGTAATAATCTTGCATCTCTGTCTTATCGGTGCACGTTATCGATAAATAATTAATCTGTAATATCCCTTATTCTGGCTGAGCATCGCACTGTATTAGGCAGCACTATGCTGGAAAATTCGTGATGCCTAGGACCACGTGACAGCGAGAGGCTCTCGCTGCTCAATGTTTCATGAACTGCTCGTTTTTTCTTAACATTTTAAAAAACGACCACAACTGCTCTCTTAACGATGCTCCGTTCGTTTACGGACCCCCAACGTTGGGTTAATTCAAATCGCTACTCTAATTATGAGGAGACAGTAGCCCATCAGTTGGTACAATGGCAATTCCTGGATTCTTTGTTGAAGCTCCTGAAGCAGATCTTAAAATTCTCATCTCATTATCTGAAACCGCTTAATCCTATATAGGGTAACGGTGAGCCGGAGCCTATCCCGGAAACACAGGGCGTAAGGCAGGAATACACCCGACGACGGGACGCCAGTCCATCGCCGGGCATTGCGGGACAATTTTAGTCTGTGAGCCAATCAACCTATCCAGGAGCATGCTTTTAGACTGTGGGAGGAAACCGGAGTACCCGGCGAAAACCCACGCGGACACGGAGAGAGCATGCAAACTCCACACAGAAAGGCACCCGAGCCGAGAGATTCGAACCCGGGACCTTCTTGCTGTGAGGCGTCAGCGCTAACCACTGGGCTACCGCGCCGCCCGATCTTAAAATTCAAACTCAAATTCTCCCCTGCCATTCTTATATTTGGGTATAAAGGCAAAGAATGCAAAGAGGGAAGGAGGCTTAGTTAATTTTATTATGAATTTAGCCAAACGCGCTATTTGCAGGGCTGGGAAAGTAGCTGTGAAGGAGCGATGCTCACCAAGCCACTGTCGCGCATTTTCCAAGCGCTGCTCTCCGCCAGAATGTGGCTGGAATTGCGAAGCGCGCAGTTGACAGGATGATTGGGATCTTTCTCCACTCACTTTGCTATGGAGGGGACGTTGTGCCGCATGTCTGATGAGAGGCACGGGCACACGAGTTGGGGTCTTTTGGTTGCATTGGAAAAAAATAAAATAAAAATCCCACTGAATGGATGACTAAACAGAAGTTCATAAATATAGAACTGACTTTTTACTGGTTGGCGAAAAAAAAGATAAGACTCCAATAAGAAAAAGACGGCTCCACTGATTGAAATTATACATAATGGCACCCCTCGTTAAATCACTCCTCGAACCATCGGCACCTGCTGTGACACGAAGGTGTGGTATTTCAACATGTCAACATCGCTGCCACACACGCACGTCGTCAGTTGCACTTATTTTCACGAGATTTTGCCCAAGACTCCGCCAGAGAATCTCTCCACAGGTTCAAGAGCGATGTTATTCCCTTCGACATTGCCAAAGACGAGAGATAGCTTGCCCTTTAGGGGATTCTGATTAATGCGCTACAAACTGCTATGGATTTTCAGGGAAAAGTTCCGCAGGGCGCCGTGCAGAACGGATGTAATCGACTGAACCAGTGGAATATAATCGATGTTAATTCTGTGACTCACGCTTTGATGGGGCGAATGCCAAGATTATGTATTTAATGGTTGGCACACTGGACTTGCAAACCAGAGGTTGCCGGTTCGACTCAATCTGCCGCCAAGGCTATTGAAACAATTATGCACGTTTGTGTGTCGTCATCGTCCCCCCCCCCCGCCTCGATCCACCAAGGAGCAGAGGTTGAAAGTAAGCCGGTACAGTCTGGTACGGCGTACCAGTAAGGCAGTGGGTGAAGCGTTCAGTACAGTGTAGGTGGAAAGAGGAATTGCGATACGACCTCATCAGTAAGAAATGTAATTGAGTGTTCTACTCCTGCCCGGCAGTCTACGTTCGTACATCTCTCAGTCGATAGCAGGTTTTGTGTAATGGGATTAAAGTTTGAGTATTCTCACATATGTACATGTTTACGGCTTGTTTTACGATCATTGCCCTCAAGAGCAGCTCTTGAGAGCACTTCTCATTCTCACGTCTTCCAAGACGTCTTAGCCAGTGTGAAGGCCCTTTCGCCGACAGTGCTGTGAGCAGGCTGTTTCAGAGCTACACCTGTACGTTTGCCACCGAGACGCGATGCTTTGTTGAAAGCGAATGCACGCTGAGTGGCAGACCCTCTTCTGCAGCTTCACAGGAAATCATTTACAGTTTTTTGCAGTGGTGGTCGCATTGCCAGTTCACAGAATTAGAGGCAAGCTGTGAAAAATACTTGTACGGCATTCTGTCATCGTCTCGTCACTCTCAGGTGGATGCCCTAATTATTTAGTCGAATCCCCGCGGACGCATGCTGCAGATGTCGGCAGCACACGAGTGGATGTATCAGCGTGAATTCACCGAAGCGCTGGGACACCGCAAGATTACACGGAACGTAATGGCAATGAAGATGATGTTGTTATTCCACCTGTGTGGGGCCATGTTCACACAAATGTCATTTTTTTCAAAGATCGGTTTAAAGCTGTTTGCAAAAAGTGCTGCTGAATCTGAGTGCAGATTATCTGGGAGCTCAATCTTGAGCATAATTGATGTCGATGTAGGTTCATCCCTCTGTCCTTTACCCACTGCTGGATGAAGGCTTCTGGGTACCATGTCAGTTGTGAGTGTGATTTGATTAAACATCACGTGTGTGCTGGAGGGCGGTGGCTATCACTTTGCCACTGGGAACCCATTCAGTTCGCTGGGCTCCTATTGCAGCGGGCTAACCACTGCTGCAACACTGCCCCACAGCCTGTATCCATCAGCTGTAATCATACAATGTTATACACCGTTAGTATGAGAATACGACCATTGTACTGACGTAGGTTTTTGCGTTTCGATGTATGACAACTCCTTTGCATAGCCGTTGTTTCGGGATATCCGTGTCGAGCGTTTCCTTCTCTCCGCTGCACGACCATCTGTCTCCTGGGAGGCGACACGTCGCGGACAGGGAGAAGGAACGCTCGACACAGCTCACCCGCGGTGACAGCCACGGAGAGCAGCTGTGATACTGGGAGAGGTGCGGCCACGGCAAGGCGCGGAAGCGGGGCCTCGAGGTCAGCGCCCAGATGGGTGGTGGGGGATCGAGGGGAGGGGGGTTGAAAAGGTGAGCGCTCGGGTAAGGGGGGAGCTCTGCTGGCGAGACGAGGTTCGTGGGAACTGTGAATAGAAACCACAAAGGACTTGACACAAGCCCCCGGTTTGAGTCCCTTACACAACGATTCTCAAACTCAATTAAAACTACGGTAGACCGCCACATTTTAATATTAACTGTATAATCTTGAATCACAGTCACGAGCCTGCAGCCTTCAAGGGTACACCACAGTTATTCGCTGATCAAGTCGTGTGTGGCAGTGTAAAGCGTGATGACTACCACATCTTGCAAGACGTCCGGTCAGCGTGGAAGAGTAGACCTACACAGAGGGCCCAACACGGGCGTGAGATGGTAATGGCAGGGTTCTACCTTCACCAATAGTTTGTGATTGTGTACGGCGGCGCGTGTTGTATCGCGGGAATCCTGCATCCGGAGCTTGCAAGCTCACTCGAATACTTTCTGCTCGAATAATGAGCATCACTGGCCTCGTGCTGGCGCGAGTTGAGCTCATGGAGCGTTGACGTCATTTTCCGATCACTTACACAGAGCTATGTCAAGCGAGGGCTAAACGGTGACAAGCAAATACAGAAGACCCTGAATAATTGAGTAAAGAGAGGCTCCGGTTTGATGAGCTGAGCGGTCTCGTAAAAAGACGGACACAATGCCATGGCGCTCATGCGGTGGGCTGTCAAATGAACATCCTCATGAAGTGCAGTCCTGTTTTGAAGCCACCTTTGATCGTTACAGTCTCAGGGGAGTTTATTTGAAGCTGCAAGAGATCAGTCTCACACGAACGAGGCGTCTGGCTACAATGTGGAAATGTCTCTGCTGGGGCAGGACCTACTACTTGTGCCAAGTGTCTGTTTAACAGTTTCACAAGACACTCGCTATCGAGCAAATCCGCCCCCGCAGGCCCAGGTGACTGAATTAGGAGGCCGTTTTATCGTTTGTTTTTGAGGTCGAAACACTGAGTGAAATAAAGTTGCTACGCCTTCCGTGTCAATTTTACTTTAATTGGCACTTTTCAACAACAATTACGTTTCATTTAAAAGAAGGGTCCAGATACGTGTGCTGGTGCTGAGACTGTTCAAGCAGGGATGTTGCTGTTGCGCAGGTGAGACAGTGGTGCCAGTTTCTTAAATCCCCCTATCTGTGCACCCAGTGGTACGACGCTCATGAGTCAGAAACTTACATTTCATACCCGTACGATCTATTGCAACCGCACTTCCCAACTCTACCATTCTCAATGCTCTGGCCACTTTCTTACCGGTACGCTATATCGCACCGCACCGGCTTACTTTCACCTCTGGATACACCACAGTTGATTGGAATATCATGTGTGATGAGGTCAAATGTGAATATTCCCATATCATCCGAGATGCTTGGCCAGTTTCAAAGAGAAGGCAAAATAACCTGTTGGAGGGGCTGTCTGGAGCCCCCACTAGTTGAGGCCCATCTTTCAGTGTGGCATGGGCAAGACATTGCAGCGCTGTTTGATGCCCACGTCATTACGTGGGCATCATAAAGCTGGTCCACGCTTGTGTTCATTATAAAGTACGTTTACAGCGCCTTTAACCCAAAGGTCGCAGTAATCCAGCAGTGTGGAGATGAGGGTCGGTGGATCACAGAGGTGTTGCGACGCTCCCTTCCCGCGGGTGTCACCGTGCCACATCCTGGCTCGCAAGGGGGATGTGCTACAGCCAAGCGCCAACTAACGTGAGCTGCCCCTTTTAGATGGGATAGAGTGTTGCACCCTCGCACCCGCAGCGTTTATTTGTTCTTCAGGTGCTCCGGTCTCCCCCCACGTGTATAAACTCATTAATTTGCTGAACGCACCTTATTATAGAGAGAGCTGCAGAGCTTGGGTAATTGTTGGTAGAGCAGCTCAATGTCTGGCTGCCTCCTCGCTCGGTTTTCGTGCCTTAACGATGAAATTAGTTTGAGTGGCGGTGCTGCACAAAACTAAAACACAAAGCCCAAGTCATTGCTCGCCTCGAAGTGGCCACGGCGCCCTGTTGTGACAATAATTTTCTAAGCACCACAATTTGCTTCGGAAGATAATATTGACGGCTTAAGGCTCGTGCGAGGCGATCGCTTTGAAAGCCCACTTGCTGCTGTTGCCAAACGATTTCGCTCAGAATAACCACGGCTCTCTGACGCTGTGGCAGTGCCTGGCTCGAAGCAACCAGCAGCACGACCGTTGTCTGTCGCGACGTGATCTCCGCGTGCGATGCACACGGCCAGAAATCTCATGCAAATGCTGGTGCCGCGAGGTGTCGCCTCGAATTCCCCGTCATCGGCGTATTTCCTGCTGCTCCGAAGTCAAGGCGCAATTCTTGCGAGCGTCACGCCTCATCATTGTCAAGAGAGACCGTCCAGTTGGCAGACTGCGTTGCGCTGAATTAGAGAAGAAAAAAAACCCACACAAATTTGCTATAAATATGTAAAAACAAGGAGATGCCGCCATGGAGTAATGTTTAGCTTAATAGATTTACAATCGATTCTGTCTTCCGCAGTGGCAGTCAAAACAATGGTGCAAGTTTATTAATCTCCCCTA
>JAZEWT010000013.1:22288781-22314899 GCA_036362905.1 Mordacia mordax
TGTCCGCCCAGCAGTATAGTTAAGTTCAGTAGAGTCCGTTGTCAGGCCACGTGTGGCGAATGAGGGGTTCAGTGTGAGTACTGCATCTCTACGGGTATGTAGGGGCCAGCACGGACCAGCAGGGCACAATCCCCTCGAGAGAGCCTCTGTGGACATCACACTGCGAAGGCCGTTCTGCCAGGAGTGATACAAGCAAGCAAGCAAGCGCAGAGCTGCATCTTTTCCGTCAGTCTATTTTAGAGTCTAAAAAAATGTGCTTAAACCACTGAAAGAAAGCCAATATTTTTTTGCCAACGTGTTCTCATATCCCGCAACTCCTTGTAAGACACCGCTTTCAAATATTCTTAACAGCTTTGGTAAAAAAAAAAATACTCTTCCACTTCTCTTCGACGCTTTAAACTTATCCCAAGGCTCCTTGCAAACTTCCATCTGCTGCGCCTCACAAACATATTGTCACAAGCCAGAGCCAAATGGTATTGTTGTTGGTCTCATTTTTCACGCTGACAGACGGATCATCTCTTTGCGCAGAAGATATTTATGGAGCCAATTAGGGCACGCGC
Organism: Mordacia mordax; assembly: GCA_036362905.1. Taxonomy (NCBI): domain Eukaryota; kingdom Metazoa; phylum Chordata; class Hyperoartia; order Petromyzontiformes; family Petromyzontidae; genus Mordacia; species Mordacia mordax. The sequence continues at coordinate 22,289,342 of JAZEWT010000013.1, forward strand.
CGGCTGGCAAGGCCTCTCAGGTGTGCGCTCCAAGGACTGTCAGGAGCCGGGGATATGCGTTACGACCCACCAGGAGTGGTAATTAAGCTCGCGAAGACAACGATGCAGATGCCCTCTCCGCGGCCGTGTGCCACTAATGGTTTCGTTTCTTTATTTTAATATTTTTCCATGTATTTATCCTCTCCACCCACCCTGCCTGCAACCCACCCCAAACCCACCGCAACTCTCGGTGTGGGAGATTAAAGCTTCCAAGAAATCCTTAAAAACACAAAAGCAACGGAGGGTTAAAAAAAAAGAATGATGTGGAGTTAAACTCTAAAGGTGCAGTGTTGGCGGTTATGCAGCATTTTCTGCCATTGTAATTGAAGTAGCACGCAAAAGTTTCTCCTTGTCGCACATGATACATGGCTCTGTCAGTGGCTCTTACTGCTTGTTTGTATTCCACAATCATTTTAAAGGGTTTGACTGCAGTATATTTGTTATTTTTGTACATCCTGGCCATTATGGATTAGTCACGAGTCCGAACGTCAAGGATATAATTTTACCAATCGCTGCTGTGGTGTGTTGATTCCTCTCAAAAGGGCCTAAACTTAGAGAATCATCACAAAAGCATTGCACAATTTTTTTCTAGCCTTTATAAATTTCAATGCCTTAAGCCGGGCTATTTAATGACAAAAGTTTATTTGATGATTGCTGAAAAAAGCTGCTCTTTCAGGACAGCCGCGTCGATCGCTCCCCCACTTATAATTGTTAACATTTTTCAAATATGCTTATTTTAAGAGCGGCGTAAATGCCAAAAATATGATTATGTTGTGTGTTCTTTACAGATTACTACTTTAAAAAGGCAGATTATATTTTTAAATTTTAGTCTCATTGCACGAGAAACGAGTGTCTCCTTGCACCCAATTGTATTCCATTTGTACCACTGGCATCCTGCCAGAAGCGAGAGAATCCATTCGAATCTTTTGCAGAGCAAGTGCGATCTCTTATGGTCCAGAACGACCTACAAGGTATATATCACAAAAGTACCTCTGGGATTCAATCAAGTCAGCTGTTAATTACGCTACGGGGGCTACACTTTCTCCCACCCACCTTGCTTCTTGGGTACAACTTTGTTGCGTAACAGTCGCACGGAATGTTGATTCAACAGCGCGGAGGCATCATCGTTACACCGACGAGCCTTGTCCTGATCATGCCTCGAACGTCGGATGCGAAACGTTGCGAGGAAGAGGCGAGCAGAGGAGGAACGCTCGACACGGTCGCAGAAAGCAATTCTCATCCACTGAGAGCCGCATCAATTGCATAAGCAACTTTTGTAAGACCTAGAATGTATTCATATTAAGTACGAATACAAATATAATATGGGATTTTTTTTTTCGCATTTAATCTCTGGTGACTGTGCTGTGACCATGAACTCTGCACCGAAGCAGTCGCTTTTCATCACGGGCGGCTGCCGAAACTCAAAGCCGGGTTCTTAACGGAGCCAGACCTTCCTCCGAGCCGCACTGCAGTGTCCCGTGCACGACACCGAACACGTCGGGAGACGTGCGTGAAAACGTCTCTTTCTACAGCCAGCCATTGTGTACCGCACGAACTCATGAAACATGAAAACAGTTGGAACTCGGATGCTTAATTCTGATTTTATAAACTCGACGCAGAAAGCGTGCGGCTGTAATTGAATGCGCTTTTCCTCAGAGCCTGGCCCCTCTGCAGACGAGGGGGGTCATAAAACCGAGAGGGCAGGCTGTTGTTACGGCGTAATGCATATCTCCGCATCGTGGTAAAATTTGCAATGAGTCGCTCTCAACTGCAGGGGGCTAATTCAGTGTTATTACCCACAAAATCACGATTGACTAGCCCATCAGGCTTGCTTTTCGGGGGCATTTCATAAGGTCCTTATTTCCCCGCAGGTTCGGCAAATATAATTTGTCACTGACTTCCCATTCAATTATTTATTACACATGGCTTTTGAATAGACATTAGTCCTTGCACTGCACTCAATACAGGCCTCTGATGCAAACCGTTTTAAAATAATTGTTTCAACAACATCGCTCTGTTTTTTTTTTAAACAGTGCCTATCACATTACGTGTAACCATTTTAAAGAATATGAAGTAAGTTGACCATTGATGGAGAGTGTCATAGTTGTAATTTTATGTTTGTAATTTTGCAAAGTTTTTCTTGTGCATCAGCTGCTTTGTGTGTTTTTATTTTATTAAGGCAGAGTTGAACGTTAAAACACACGCCCGCATTGTAACTCTCCGCCGAATTGTTTGGAGTGTACCGCGTGTTGTTGCATGTCATATTTGGCATCTCTTTGACAGTTCTCGCCATGAGCTAGGAACTTACTCAGAACATAACATATTTAATTCATATCTGAGCATTGCATTGAGCCACTCTGTGGATTGTGGTGAATTACTCTGTGAGTGAAAACCAGGTACGTGCACTTATGGCCTCCAGCGTTTTAATAGGAGCCCAGTGAGTGTCTGGGCCATCACAACCTCCGATCGCGTAAACCACAATAGTATAATTAACATTACTTGCTGTTTGTATCGGAATCCACGTAACCACGAGTGTCACTAACATCAATATTGTGTAATCTCTGCAATGTCGCAGGATGTCCATGCAGTAGAGCTTTTTGGACCGTTTCTGCTGAATAATTTGAATCTAAATCTAGTCACACCCTCTCTACATTCTTGGCCATAATATAGATATCTCTCCGCAGCTGTGTGCAGCGCTTTGTGACCCTCGGGTGATAGAAATGCAATTATCATTATACGATAAATGTTACATTAAACCATTTCCCAATATATGTATTATTAACACTGATAATTTTGCATTTTGAAATTATAGTTGAAAGTCAGATCATATTTTTCATCTTGTTCTGCAACGATGTGTATGTAAACTAAACAAAAATTGTTATTGTTGATTTTCCGTTCTAATGTCGTTGTTGTTGGCGTGCCGTTCTCTCCGCAGCTGTGTGTAGCGCTTTGTGACCCTCGGGTGAAAAGCGCTCTATTAAGGCAATTATAATAATTATTTTATAAACTAACTCTGTACTAAGATCAAAAGTGAGTCACTGTGCTTGCTGCAATGCCCATGCCACGTTGTGTTGTTTTTCTGGATATGCTGAAATCCCACAGTGGTCTGAATCGCGATAATGGCAAAACGCTGATAGGCAGGACATTACTGTAGTGAGAGCAAGTGTCGTGTTGCATTCTCTATGGTGGTGCTGACAATCACACCGTCGAGGCTACTTTTGTTGTTTTTGACCTTGGTCTAAAAGCCTTAAATAGCTCTGAGATCGGTTAACGTGGCCAAGTTGAGTTACTGCCGCGCATATAATTCAAGTAATACATGCGGTGTGTGTGTGTGTAATGCAGTCTCATTTCATCTCATTGTCAGAAACAGCTTAGTCCTGTTCAGGGTCGCGTTGAGACGGAGCTTAGCCCGGCATACACAGGGCGCAAGGCAGGGATACACCCACGATGGGACGCCAGTCCATCACCGGGTGCTGTGAGCAATTTAGTCTGCAAGCCAATTAACCTATACAACAGTATGTTGTTTTGGACTGTGGGAGGAAACTGGAGTGCCTGGCGAAAACCCACGCGGACACGGGGAGAATATGCAAACTCCACACAGGCACCCGAGCCGAGATTTGAACCCGGGACCTTCTTGCTGTGAGGCGCCAGCACTACCGACTGGGCCACCGTGCCGCCCCGTGTAATGCAGTCATCAGCCACAATCAGTCCACTTTTGGTTTAAAGCCCCTTGCAAAACTATCATCACCTCCATTGGTTCTGCGCTGTAACAAACCAACAAACATCTTCTTGCGAGCCTCTCTCCTCACTCCATCTTCTGGGAGGACGTGGCAGCGTTTTCCTTTCTTTGCTGCGAGCTCGTCGCGATTGTTTACCGTCTCCCTTTGCAGCGAAGCGATGCATTGCGCTCAGACCCCCCTTTTTTTTAAACAACTCGAATGATTTGATGATCCGGCAGTTTTTTTTCTCAACTACGCATGTTCTTATTTCTCTATTCCAAGTATGCTGCTCTGCGTGCTTCTTGTGCATAGCCATGTAATAATAAAAATATGATGAAATAACGACAAACAATTCATGTCATCGTGTAACGTATAATTTAATTTCTAAAAAGACACTCCCCTGGCCAGCCTTATGATGTGCTTTCAATACATATTGATTTACCATGCAAATCGAATTTGACGGAAGATGCCGCCCGGCTTCACCCCATTAGAGCAAGGATTGAATACATATAAGATGCCGTATACACAGTGTAATGGAAATGCTTCATTACGATTCCCCCCAGAGAGCTGTGGAAATGTGATCTCAGCATTGGGTCATTCTGTTAAATCCTTTCTATTCATCCAAATCAAGCGGTGATTGGGAGGCTGGACAGGTGCAGACAGTTTTGTAGCGGTGGAGAGGTTTTGCGTGTGCCAGTGAATCCCAGAATTGTGTCACCTGGAATCGAGCTCTCCTGCTAGGGTGAACACATCTGGGAGCAGGTTTAACACAATTGGCGATCATAAGACCTTCCAACTTAAACACAATGGTGTCATTTTCCCTGACTGGTGGCCATTTAAACGAGTACTAATAAACAGCGGCACACTCGTCCACGCGGTTTCTGCTAAGAACTCAGAGGCAATAATCAGCAATATTGTTTTTATGAATATTGAGTGATTTCCTAAATTCATTTGCAGACTTGTTCCTCTTTTAGGGGCCACCGCGGGTGGTATGTGATGGTGATTTACACATTTTGTAGCTTCCTGCTTACAGCGTTGTGGGATTGGTTCAATTCTGTTCGTTGCAACATTACCAAAATAAAATCTATATAATATAGTGACTGTATCTAAATTTGAGTTATTTAAAACGTGCAAAGAACATGGGTGACAGGGCCGTGCAGTGGTAACATCTGCACTGCAAATAAATAAATAAAGTCCTGCCTGAGGCAATTCCATTTCCAGCTCGGGTGCCTTTTTGCGTGGAGTTTGTGCGTTTTCCCTCTGCTCTGCGTGGGTTTCCTCCAGGTTCTTCGCTTTCCTCCCACAACTAAAAAAAACACGTGGTGTTTACTTGGCCGATAACATCGTAATATATAGGAAGAAGTGTCTGGTAGGTTGGCGTTAGCTAACCGTGTGTCTGACTCCCCCCTCCCACTCTGCAGTTTCTTCATAGCTCCATATCCCTGTCTTGTCCATGACCAGGCGTGGCATTTGCCTGGTTCAACAGTGTATCATTATTATTGTTTACAAAATGTTATTTCGGGCATGAATATCATCTATTTTTTTTCTTCGATGAAGCACATTCATTGTATTCGTCTATTTCATGGTTATAATACCATTTATTCAAATACACAGCACTCATTATCATGTGTGCTTTTGTATTTGTGATGCGTAACCCCCAGATATTTAGTTGGGTTTGTGCCGCGTGTTCAGCATGATGTCTGAGACTTCTGTCCACGCACGGAAAACTCAATTCCTAACGTAGCTCCCATGCATCAGATCGAGTGAAACCTTGGACACTGCGCCGAACAACTTGCTGTTCTCCCACGATATCACATCCGAGAGTTAAGAATCCTTTTTTCTTTCTCACCGTAGATGCAACTCGAACTTGCGTCGGTCCAGTTTTAGATGGGTGACACTGCAGGTTCCACGTGTTTGAGCCGTTTACCAATAGCACTATATGACTGCGTGGGTCAACGTAAGTGCGCAATTATGCAAAAGGCAAAATTGTAGCCGATGTTCACAAACGCCGCACATTCAGGAGCCCCAAGTGAGCTTTATAATCATACTCGGCCGTATTTTTAGAGGAAGGAGGAGCGAGCAAAGCCAAAAACACATTGGCAAAGCCTTGGAGACCAATTGTGTGCTTTTTTATTCACCCAATAGTAAATTTATTTACCAAATCACGTAATTCTATTTCTCCATTCATGTGAGTTAATTATATGTATTTCTCTCTATTCTTTTGTGTTGGTGTCTGCGCAGAAAGAAAATGAGTTTTAAGAAAATTACGGATTGCATGTACACTGCACAGTGACTATAGTTTCTGTAGAAAACAAATCCAACTATTTTACTGTAGGAAAGGAGCACGTGTGTATTCTCAAAAATCTGACCGTTTTCTGATATATTTGTGGCCCAACTAAAAATAAGTCCGAGACTGAAAGGTCACATTTCATAATAATATTGGAAAACTGTCAGAACTACTGTCTTCAACTGTCTTCCCAATTGCCTTACAATAAATTATACATTCCACCTTTGGCATGCGATTCAGCTATGGGCTGCTCTATTATATTATTTTGTCTGCCTGTTTCAAATATCCATTTTTGTGCATGCATGCTGCTTGTATGACTGTGGTGCAGCGGCAGCTTCAATGACGTCAACATGCACGGTGAATACTGTGATCATTTCAACTCGTAACTCACTGCACAGTGTTCACTCTTAACATGTATAATGACTCAGAGGCTCGAGAAACCATGGATGAGGCACCAGCACATAGTGAATGGTGCTAAATCCCCCTTCCTACCCAGAGCTCTGCAGTCCTCTATATATGAATGAATTTTTAGCCAATAACTGGGTGCTTATGTCGGGCAGCACACCGAGTTTGGTCCCTATCGTTGACCTCTCGTCGTTGCCGCCAGGGACGAGGACAGGAAGCTTCTCAATTTGCAGTCACTTTATTTAACGTCAGCTCAACAACAGTCCGCGCTGCGCGCACTGACCCGACTCTCTGCAACATGCCGGCGCATCGGCGCCGAGCCGTGCCCTCCCGTCCGAACAGCCCGTTGTTCTACCCCTACATTGTCATGGTCGTCAGCGTGCCGAGCTCCCATTCACCGACTCTCCAACCCAATGCCAGTCACGCCTTATATATGCCAAGCTGCACCCAGCCTGGCACCGCGCGTTTGGTGGAATTCACATTTGCTGTATAGCATTCTCTTGGAAATCCAGAGTATGACACCTTAACAGAGATGAGAATGGAGACTGCACAAACTCCGTTTTCTACCGACCCCAGCTGCCCCCACAGTGTACTATATTATATCGGAAGGTGTGCACCACCACTTGCATACCCACCAGAAAGAAAACTCATGCATATGCATGGGTTTTGCAACGATTTCCAACACGTGGATTTTTTCTGAGTTGAATGCATACTGCTTGCTGTGGCGTATAGATCACAAGCATGGGAAATGACAGATTATGGTGCAATAGCTCAAGAGAAGTGTGGGAGGTACATTCCTGGAATTACACTGAGAGACACAAAGAGGAAGTCATGAATCAGCAAACATTCTCAAGTTTAAGAAAGCGAATGTAGATGTAAAGCAATGGAAATCTGAAGTCTGATTATTCATACAACCTGACGATGCATTGAATTCAGGGCGAAAATGTAATTCATGAATGAATTATATTTCGTGAAGCATTTCTAGAAATTTCTGCCAGGTGTGAACATTTTCTTCCCCCGCTCATCATCATCGTCATGAGTGCCTCTAACTCCATGAGATGATTGTTGTGAGCTGGAACCAAAGACTGCAAGGCAGGGCTCTATCCATGATCGCGCGGCAGACCATGGTAGAGCACCACGGCAATGTTGTCGGCAGTCTAATTAACCGAGGCAGCGGCACGTATTTGCACGTTTGGAGGAAATCTGAGTGCCCGGCGAAAACCCACGTGGACTTGACCATCGAGACTTGCCAGGTGTTGTCGGTGTTGGGCTGCAAGTTGGCCAGGCGATGATGGTGTTCAGTGTCGCCTCCTCATATGCGCGGGCTTCCTTCATACTCTTTATCTCGTTCCCACATGCCAAATACTAATTCATGGTACTGGCCTGCACGGTGGCCCGCGGGTACCTAAGCCAGATCTGTGCTGACCGCTAGATAGCGATAATTGGAAAATGCAAGATACTCTGTACGCCATCTAGTGGGTTGGTTGTGATACCACAAAGGTTGTCAACCAGTGGGAGGCCAGGAAATTATCGGTGACCTGACGCATGCCTAGCCTGTTAAACCTTCCTAAAATTGTTGAGACTAGTTGAGAATTTCTAGGGGCAATATTTGGCATAATTATTGTCATGAGGTAACAAAGTGTAATTGGTTGTCTATTTGCTAATTCAGAGCAAAGCTTATATGGAATTATCATCTACAAACTTAGTGAGTTTATGTCTATAATACTCAATGTTCATCCCCATTGTACCATTGGTGTCACGTTATGAGACAAACTTTTCATTTAACGCTTACTACTTGCAGAAACTCAAAAAGAGCCGGTGGCACTTGTTTTGATATCACACGTGGTAAATTGTCATCCTTGGGAGGATATTACGCACGGAGAATGTATTGTTACAGCAGGGATCTGCAGATCAAATGCGCCCCTCCAGAATCAATTAGTTCAGCAACAACAAACTGCGCTCCTTAAACAAAGCACTACAGCCGTGACAAATCCTTCATATTTGGTTTATTTTGTGAGCATATTTTATTTCTGCCGTGCATGGAACCAAGCCGAAAAAATGTCAAGTGAAATAAAATTGCGCTAAATCAGTTACACAATATTGTTTGAGTCACGAGGAAAAGGCTCAGAGAAATTGGCTGGTGCAGTCACGTTTAGTAAACCTATCCTCATTTTACTGAAGAAATGTGTTGGGTTGTTGCTAAAGGTTTGACTAATAGTAAATCTGGGTGACTTTGATCCATTTATAGGCAGGGGGAGGGGGAGGTTGGAGGAAGGCAAATGCCCTCTCATTTAACAGAATATCCAGTCACCTTCATGGTACAAGTAGATAACCGTCAAAGCATGTAACATGTCCGGCTATGTGCCTGCTTGCTAAAGGACATCTAAAATGGAATCTTTCTGCTAAGTTGGCAGTTTGTACTAAGAGCCCGGGCAATAATAATAATAAGAATCTCAAGTTCAGTGTCGCGCTGAATTTCATGCTGTAGTAGTAAACATTGTAAACGCCCGTTGTTTGCCGCCCTGCAGAACACCTGCTCCAGTCCTCCCCCAAGCACACGGTCATCTGGGAGACGGCAGACACGAGGCATGTTTAATTTACACGCTCTGCCTCCCATGTGCCATTTCAATTATTAATCATAATCCCCGCGCCCATGATGGACTGCAGATGTTTGTGCTAGATTCTTGTGATTTTCAGAGTGATTATTTCTGCAAGGGTAAGCGGGCAGCGCAGGTGGTACAAGGCTCATAAAATCTTAATGAAGTGGGAAATCATTTTTTTTATTTTTTAAATGTATATTTTATTCATTACTGTGCAGATTATGTCTGAATTGAAGGAGCAACAGAATGTATTACTTGTTATATTTGTGGTATGTACCCGTGAATAAGGCCTTGTAAACTGTGTTTTACGAAATATTCAATTTAAATCATATTTCTCCTCAAAATAGCTTCACCCATGTGTCAAGTTGTATAAAAACGAATTGTATATGCTAAGTGGATATTCCAATATCTTTCAAAAGTGCAAGTGATCTTTTCCATTTTTTTTCTTTTTTGTATTTGATAAAGTGCCACGTCGTGTCAATTCCATGATCCAACTTTTCCTCCTTGTTTTATCGCTCGAGGCCAAATGTGTGCCTCGGTCAGATTAACATCCTGCCAAACTTGCACTCCTTTGCAACAAATGTGTGATCAATTCAACGATGAGGAGATACTTACATTATCCCATGAAATACATTCTTCGGCTTAAATTTTGTGTGAAATTTGTTTTCATCCGAGCAAGTAATAATAATAATACAATTTGTAACGCGCGCAAAAACCATGCCTGTTCATGGATGAGAAACCACTTCGGGACGCCAGAAAACTGAAGGGCAGAGGGGTGGGAGTTGTCCAGGCGATCAGCTGCTGCCAGCCCACCAGACACTACTTCGAAAAAATTATAACGTTATCAGCCAATTAATTATTGAGTGGTTTCTTTGTTTTGTTGTGGGAGGAAACCCATACAGAGCAGGGAGAAAACGCACAAACTACCCATGTAGAAAGGTGCCCGAGGCAAGGATTGAACCGCCTCGGGCAGAAGCTTCTTTATGTGAGGCACAGGTGTTGTCGCTGAGCCACCCTGCCGCCCACTGCACGACCGATCCAATAAACTCGTCCATATCCCATCCGATATAAGGTTCGTCTGCAATTTATAAAGTTTATCAGTTCCCCGTGAGCGTAACGTCATGAGTGGCGGGGGGGGGACTGAAGTCAGGTGGCAGGGTTCATATCGCATTGCTCTGCCCTCACGGCGCATATTTATGATTACCGTGGATTAGTGCTTTGAGGTTCAGGATTTTCCAGCCACAGGTATTGAAAGTCCAACTCAACTCATGCTTGGAACTTGAGTATTAGCACCGCTCTCCCACCAGACCAGCAGCTCACCGTTGAAGCTGCGTAGTGGGGAAAGCACTCATGATCAAGCTACTTCTGCTAGGGCAGTGCATTGGAGTCTCCGGGACTGTAAGAATCTGTAGGTCTCCATATGATTCGATGGGTCTCTGAAGCTATGGGTCTCTTGTGTGATGCGATGGGTCTTGTATGTTAATGTACGTTTCTCTACACAATGTATGTTTCTCTATCAGAGTATGTTTAGTGATCACCGTTATCAATACCAAGTTAATCATGTTGTAGATGGTCGTGGGGAGGCGGAGCCTATCCTGGCAGAGGGCGCAAGGCGGGGCTATGTCAAGGATATGACACAAGTACATCACAGGCTATTGGAGCAATTTACTCAAAGGGCCAATTAACCTAGGCAGCAGAGTGTCTTTGGACGGTGGGAGGAAACCCATGCAGACACGGCAAATCGGCAAAGTATACACAGAAAGGTACCTGAGCCGAGAATCTAACCCGGGTTATTTTTACCCGCTTTAACTTAACTTGCATTGGGGGATGTGTGTAATGGTTATGATTTTGAGAGCAAAATTTAAGCATTTCCGATAAAGCTGGAGAGCTGATATTTTGCACGCAGGCATAACTCGGATGTCAATGCAATCTCGTGAAAAGTTTGAAGACCTGTGACAAGGCGATCCTGGGCCCGCCATAGAAACGATCCTTACAAATTACTATTTATAACGGTTATTGGGAATTTAGAAACTGAACTGGGTTAAAACGAGGTCACTTATGAATATACCTAATCACGCTACTTTGTTTACATTTGAATGCAAATCAGTTAATGTTAATTTAAATAAGTTAAGTTCATTGAATACGATATACAGTGGACACAAAGTGCAATTAAGACAAAGTTTTCTACTTTTTTTAGTCGTAGTCATTTATTGCTTGATGTATACTTAAAGTTGATGAGAAGTACAGTGTAAGTAAACTCTTGACAAGAGATCAGTTTAAGTTCGCAAACGCTCCATTTCCTTGAGAGCTTCTGGGTTGAAAACGCTTTTGTTTTGTGAGTTTAGCGAAATCTAATTCCTCAGGGTGAAGTCCTTCCAACGACCTGAGACGCAAACAATAAACGGCTAAGACAAAAAAAAGTAGAAACAAAATGGGATAAAAAATAAAAAAAATTAATGACCCGCTTTGACCGCACTCAAAAGTGGGAAATATTTTTTTTGAACACAAAATCAATCTATCTCGAGATACAGACTGAAAGTGGGTGACCAAACACTGACCGTATACGACAATAATCTTTTCCTTCAATGAAAACTTTTAAACCGTACTGATATTAAGTGATAACTGATAGTTGTTCGTTTTACAAAACATTAGACAAACACGTTATTACGACTAAAATAATTAAAATGTAAATCTCACTGTATTATCAGTCAATCGTAAGTCACATATTGTCAGTGTTTGGCCACCCGCTTTTAGTCTGTATCCCCAGATAGATTGATTTTGTGTTTCAAAAAAAATTATTTTCTACTTTTGAGTGCGGTAAAAGCGGGTCATTTAAAAATGTATTTTTCTAATCCTATTGTTGTGAGGCGACAGCGCTACTCACTACGCCACCGCGCCGCCCACTCTGCTGAGTCTGTGGCTCTAATTTACAATTGTGTCATAAGGAAGGCAAACACACCTGCATGGCCCCAACGAAGCGTGACGTCATGCAGCTGCAGCGGTCATCCCAGTGTGTGGTGCATATCAACCTGGGGGCTGACGTCACGCAGGTGTGGGAGACGAGATAAGAGGTGGTGTGGTGGGGGGGGAAGAACAGGAGGCGAACGGGTTGATGATTCAGCTGTTGTGAGCTCTCGTGCTGTTGGTGATAATAAAGAGAGCAAACTTCCTCTCCGCGTGTCGGCGACTTGTATTAAAATTGAAGCGCAAAGGGAATACGCGGGGAAGGCAGCGGATGAAGCCTCTGCCCACGAAATTCACTTCTTCGGTGAACACATCTGCACGTGTGTCACGAGACTGGGAAAACGAGAGGCGGACTCTTTTGCCCGATTTAAATATTGTTGGCGTTGGTTAATTTTAACGTTTATCGCAAGAATACTGCATCCAGAGCTTGCAAGCTCACTGGGTATTTTTGCTGTAGTAATAAATATCAAATGATCGTTCCGCAACCTGGAACCAAGAACACCCACTGCGTTACTACTGCAGCCTGGTGTCACGATAACACTCCTACATGCTAAGCGGATACTTAACTTTGGTAAAGTACTGCGGAGTTGATGCAGGGCGTCACGGTGGCGCAGAGACTCTCGCTGCCGTCTCACAACAAGAAACCCTGGTTTATTCCTGGCTCGGGTACCTTGCTCGGTGGAGTTTGCGCGTTCTTCCTCTGTTCGCGTGGGTTTCCTCTTGGTACTCTGTTTTCCTCCCACAAGTCCAATCGCTGCTGGATAACTGTGAAACATAGCTACATAGCTCAACGATTTCTCTCAGCTTACATAAAAACTGACTGACATTTAAAGACGACGCAGCACGGCAGTGGAGAGCAAAGGACGACCACTAGAGTTGCCTGCAGTCGAGGCTGTGCCAGCAGTGTCGTGATTGATTCGTTTTCAGAGTTACCACCCGTTCTGGAATCTCACCGAGATCCACAGAAATGCTGGCGAACAGACGCACCTCGTTCTAAACCGAGATATCAAACCTCTTTGCTTTGGCATTGTTCCACGACACTCGTGGAACCGTGAGCCGCATCAGAACATTAACAGGCTGAAGCACGTGTCCTTTGCGAGTAGAAATTTAAAGAAACTAAACCACAGTCGTGTGACTGTGGCCACGCATTCAATATTTCGGACCACGTCAGTGAAGCTTTGTTTCTTGAAGCCCTCTTCATGGCTAGCAGACCTCGATATTGGCACTTTGCTCTGGGACATATTGCCATAAAAAGGGATAGATAGAGCCTTAGAACTCCAAAACATAAAAATATCTAATTTTAAGGTGCATACATAGGATTTGTTACGTGAGTTTTCAACTTTGGTAAGATGAAAGAAGAAACGCAAGACTCGAAAGATTGTTTCAGGCACTGTATGATGGCACTGCAGGGATGAAACCAGAGTGACAGTGTATCAATGCGCCGCGGTCGCACTGTAGTACTGCACACTAAAGTCACGACAGTGACATTACATTGACATTCACCTTAAAGTCAAATATTCTTATTGCCAAGGCTTTAATCTAACATTGGACAACGCGGAACATATAGCCTCCTCTGTGTGTATCTACAAATGAAGAGTGCTTTGTTTAATTTCTTTAGCGCCTTTATTTAATTACATTTAGCACATGTTAATCACCATGTTTAATGGAATGTGCAAACTGATGAGTTTTGCTTAATAACAGAGCACATCCAGATTGTTGTAGTTATTTCCTCACGGATATGACTAAAAATGTTGTTCATTCAAATGTATACATGATTCATAGATCAATTATCCATTCAAACCGCACAGTGCTACGTGTAATTGTAACTCGTGGCACACGCGCGCCTCCCAATGCGTTGAATTTATGACAGGGTAGCATCTCATCAGATACAATTAGACTCCATGCACATCCTGATTGGCTGAAAAATGGCAACAAAATTCGTAATTTTATTTGTAGAAAATGGTAAAAAAAAGAGCCGCACAATTACACTCCTCTTTAATAGAATGATTTATGACAAAACATGATTAATAGTTTCATTTGATTAATGCCATCCCTAATTCATATCTAACATTGTAATTACACAAACCTCTAATGAATCCGTGAGCGCCGTGGTTCTCGAATTAGTGAGCTCCGTGGATTAACAGCACAGCAGTCAATTACCAGAGACCATCATCTGGCAGCGATCCTGGATAACGTTCGTACGTAGTGACCAACACACTTATTGAATAATTTATAGTGTTTTCCTGCCATTTGCATTAGTCGCGCCGAGCCACTTTACAGCGAGCTATTTAAACGTACAACGAGTGGTGTAAAAATCATTTAGAACTTCCTCCTGCATCACAGAGTGTGGTCCCAGGGCTCAGCCACCCCCATGCACGTGGAACCCGGCCGTGCTGCCGCCGTGACCGCGGATTCATCCCGGCTCAAAGCGCGTCCTCCACCACACTTGCAGCCACACCACTTCCAGCCTCCGCGGAGCGGTTTTTTTTTTCTAAATATCCAGAGAAGGGAGAGCCCTCCCCTCTCTTAAGGGTACAAGACGATGGGGGGAGAGGAAGAGAGTAATAAAGTGAACCGTGTTTGAGGTGGCACCGCAGGCCACACGGGGCACAGAACCCACCACTCGACTCTGTAAGTGGGGGTGGGCGGATGAAGCCCCCTTTTCGTTACGTCTGTGCACGCAGGGAGAATTCCCGCATTAGTTAGCATGCGGATGATGGGTGGAGGAGGGGATATGCGGTGGAGCATGGAGAGGGGAAGGAGGCAGGCTCGTGTTGAATGTTCCTACACCACCCTCACGGGTTGGAAGGTGAAGCGGGGCCGAGGGGTGGGGGGGGACAGTGATCAAGATGCAAGTAGTACCTGAATGAGACTTGGCTACTTCAGGGGATGCTGGGACACAGAGTGTTGTCCTGTGCGCCCGGGAGAATGAGGGAGGGAGCACGGCCGGATTGAGCGCCGTGCGGGACGGCTGTTGAAGGACATAGGGATATGACGGTGCGATATGTGGTGAAATGTAACACACGGGTCGTAAGTGATTAAAGAGGATCGAATCCCGGGAGGGCGGCATGGCGTCTGCTATTCTGCGAGCTTGCGCGATGCATTAGCGTGACTGTGGCGCCACTGTGCGCGATCGAGCGAGCGGCCCTCTTTGTTCTTTGCCGACGTGCCGTGTGCGCGGATGGGAACCGAGGGGAGGGGGGGGAGTGCTGGGAGTGCGCTCAGGAGGAAGCGCGAGTGTGCGTGGGGGTTGTGAGCGGGTACGCTCGGGGGCGTTCGTGCGGGAGGCGAGCGCTTGTTGAGGTCATGCCCGGGAGACCTGGATCGCATCCTTAACTGCGCGGCGCTCGCTCGTGCCCGCATCTGCACTAAGCGAGATGGCGAGGCGTGCATGCACTGCAGCACGAACGCTACCGTGATGTTATGGTCAGAGCATTCGACTTGCAATCCATGCGTCGATCTCCCAGAATGACAGTTTCAACAATGGGGCATTCATCATAATTCATTATGAGTC
Source organism: Mordacia mordax (assembly GCA_036362905.1). Taxonomy (NCBI): domain Eukaryota; kingdom Metazoa; phylum Chordata; class Hyperoartia; order Petromyzontiformes; family Petromyzontidae; genus Mordacia; species Mordacia mordax. The sequence goes on from JAZEWT010000013.1 coordinate 22,304,870, forward strand.
CCCGCTTGATCCTGTTACAGGGTCGCCATGAGCCAGAACCTATCCCGGCAGACACAGGGGGCAATGCTGTGAGGTGACAACACCACTCACTGCTAGAAATGGGATAACTTTCTTGAATCCTTCCAAGCCGCCCCTGTCCACCCAGCAGTATGCACACGGGTACACCGTGAGCAAATTAATCGGGGCTCTATCGCAGTGCATTAAGCGGAATAGCTGACGATGTTTGCTGGTGTCCGTGCATGCCAGAACGGAATGTGCGGACTCGAACTGTCAACCTGGGTGGTTGGTGAGAACGTTTGGCTGATATGAACTTGTGCTGACAGATGGTGCTTGAGGAAAAGTCGAACAAATGTAGAGGAGCGACTTCCACGGATCGACACCAAAACATGTTTCGCTTGGACCCGCATGCGGAGCGTGGCGACACACGAGCGTGGGTTTGTAGGATCCCGTCGGACGCTCACGCAAAGGGAGGTGAGCGCGTGCGGTGGATGAAGGACGTGCGGTGGATGAAGGACGTGCGGTGGATGAAGGACGTGCGGTGGATGAAGGACGTGCGCTCGCACACCGGACGGCGTCGCCTCGTCTCTCGCGTGTTATCGGGAGAAAATGTAAGAAAGCCATGTTGGAACGCGAGCAGTTCTGCAGCCATGGCTGCCACCGTCGGAGATCCTAAACAGCGAGAAGTAGGATGATCCCTCGCAATGGTCATTGCCCAAAATGCAGCCTCTTAGAGACACTATATATTTATTTATTTTAGATCACCACGCTATGAATTGGTGGATGTTTGTTAGAAGTAACTGCATTGTCTTGAATGGTGGGTTTTTTTACTGAACTCCTCGCAAAAGCCATGAGTGTTATTTTCCGGGGAGATTTCCAAGACGGCTACCTCAAGAAGACGATGATGATCCTTGGACAGATGGCAACCGAACCTTGAGGAAAGGGTAGGGGGTACAAGAGCTCAGAGCAGTATAGCTAATTTAATATTAAATATATTCTTTATAAATGAGTGACAATGCTATCTGCCTTCGCCTGTCATACAATTTTCTCGAGCTCTTCCATGTAGATATTGTATTGAATCTTTTTGCTTTGACAAAAAAATATTTCAGAATGGGGGGGGGGCGGGGGTGAGGGTGGGGGTGGTCGTGGCTGAGCATGCTGCAGGGGCTGAACGATCCGATCGTACTGGTATTGCCCATCCCGGCGGCATGTATAATTTCCTTGTTAAAATCCCATATTAAGCAAATTAAGAGCCACGGTTCACCATGGGGATTCCCAGAGCCCACGGATGAATGAACTTTGAATTGTCTAAGGAGCTGCTTTGCTTGATTAACCATTGATCAATGATTAATTATCCACTCTCAAAATTCAAGAAGTGCTTCAGCCTCCTGCTCACCTTTGCCCTGTGGCTGTAAAAAAGAATAAAAGCCACATCTCTTCTTTTTTGTTATGTACACTAAATGCCAACAATGCATATAAAATGACTTAACATTATATTTGCATTCCTTCGCATGAACCGAGTTCGAGGCATAGGCTGCTTTCGGCACGGCTGTGGTTTTCGTGTACATACCCCCATTTTTGAACTGTGTTCTCTCTTTTCTTCCCCACACCAATCTCGCCAAGATGACCAGGGGCACACAGCTTAGGCCAGATTGAATGGTGCTGCCTACAAATGAATTGCTTACGCGCTTGTTAATAAACCTTGTCTAAGCCACTGTGTGAATGTTAATGCACCACTACGGGCTTTATATTAGTTGCGTTAGAGCGTTCCTCTGCGCTGTTGCTCGATTTGGGTAGTTTTTTGGTCTTAAATGTCATTAATCAGGGCTATTCCAAATTTGTTAATTTCCGATTGATAATGGCTTTAGTTTCTGAAAAAGTTATCATCCCCATGAATTGTTTTCATCTACTGTAAATGAGCCAATTAAACTCAGTGTAAACCAAGCTCGATGATAAACGGCCACGTTTTACTAGTGTTAATCCATTGCAGGTTCTGGAATAGCGTTGACATTTAAAAGTAACGTTTGTTTTTCAGAGATTCAGTGACTGGTGATGCTAATTGCATTTTGGAGCATTTGGTTTTTGAAACATGCATTCGAAAAGTGTTATTTAGAAATGTTATAGTGCTTTTTGACAAAACCCCCTCCCCCCGCATTATTATATTATACTAAGCTATATATCACACCTCCTGACAAAAAGGTTGGTGATTATGCATTTGAATATGTTGCAATAGTGATCGACCTTGAGTGTCTGAAGAAATGTTATTGCCATGTACAGTGTCAGTTAACCAAGATGGGACGGTACACAAAGCTGAACACAACAATATGCTGAACACAAGTTTATTTTTGGAGCAGCGAAAAATCAGACTAATTAGAAAATGACGTTGCATACTTAAATAGACATGGATGGAATATAAGCATTGGGTTACATTGCCTATGGACAAGAGGATAGATCTGGAGAATCTCTTTGTATACATTTTTAACGGAAATACCGACTTCTCAAGAGTTTTAAGAGCAACTAAACAACGCACGTGAAATTATGAGCTCCATAACGGACGGGAGACAGCTCTCGCTGTAGTAATTCTGATACAACTATTTCACTGGATTGACAATGCCTTCGTTCCAAATTGGAAAATTCTCAGGGTCATAAAGGGTCAGCAAACCCAGAAAATAAAGAAACCGGGGTGAATTGTGTGTGTCTGTGGGGAAACCAATCTTCTTTAACGATATCAGGTATCACGTCCACCGTTTCATATCGATGACTGCAAACCTTCTTTGTGAGATCAGATGCTATAGTCCGGATTCATTTGGCTAAAGCACTGAAATAGAAACAAGCAGTGCGGAATGATTAGAACAGAATGCTGGCCTCGGCTGACCTTTTCTGCAGTAATGAGCTCATAATTACACCGTGAAGTTTTCTAAACATTAAAATAAATGCGTCTTTTGTATCAACTTCTCCCCGCTGGCATTGAAGATTAAACAAAATGCTTGTTATCCCCCCCCCCCGTTTGTAGTTTGTTTTGTTCAGATTTTTTATGCAGTTCACAAAGCGCTCAGCTAATGGGCACACTTGATTCTAGTGGCTTTTCAGAATTATTAATGTTAATTAAAGCTTCGGTTCTGAGCTCATATATAATGTATCTCATTTGTAAACATTCCTCTGTATCAATACTGTTTTAAGAATGTATTGGATTGTTTTTTTAAAACCATTTATCAATACCTGCTTAAAAATACATTAAGATCAGTTCAGTATCAGAACCTGCTTAATCCTGCACAGGGTTGCAGGGGATCGGAGCCTATCCCGGCAGTCACAAGGTGCAAGGCGAGTCTCAATCTGTCTCTGATGCGACAGCAGACACTTACAACAACGTGCTATCAAGCATACGGGATGATTTGGCCCCATTAAAATCACGCTCTGTCTCAGGCAGAAAACCATCCCCCTGGTATCCTGCTGAACTCTGGGATCTCAAAGCACGCAGGACCGCATGGACTCGGAGAAAATCTGGCCTCACCGTTCATGCTCAAATCTTTAAGGAACAGCTCCTCCACTACCGGAAGGCACTTGACTGTGCCCATACCAGCCATTTTTCCAGCATTATGGCTGATACCTGCGACTAGCCCAAGAATCTTTTCTCGACCATTAATCAGCTGCTTCGTTCAACCAGCCACTCGCCCTCACCTCCCTTCACGAATAAAGACCAGGCGGATCAGTTGGTTCAATTTTTCCCAAACTGAAGCCCACCGTATCTCTAGTCAGCCTCAACCACCAACCAATACCTCAATAAATGTTCCTCCACCTTCCTTGACCTCAACTCCTGGAATTTCCCGAATTAACGGAATCCGAGGTCTCTTCTTTAGTTACCAGATCTTGGCCCACAAACTGCTTCCTGGATCCCTTCCCATATAAAATCATCTGGGCAAATTTAAATCCCTTGCCACGTTCGTCACTAATCTCTTTCATAAATCAATTCGCTCTGGCATTGTTCCCCCGATATTCAAATGTGCCGCAGTTACCCGCTGCTTAAGAAAACCTGGCCTCTATTGCAACATCCCTGATAATTATTGCCCCATCTCAAATCTACCATTCATCTCTAAGGTCCTTGAACGTGCAGTAGCCGCGCAACTCCAGAAACACGTTCTCAACAATGACCCCCTCGATCCCTTCCAATCTGGGTTCAGATTCGGTCATAGTACTGAAACTGCTCTGGTAAAAGTAGTTGATGACCTACTCGTAGCTGCTAATGAAGGCTTGCCAAGTGTTCTTGTCCTCCTAGACCTGAGCACTTCCTTTGATGCAGCGACTGGAGGGTATTTGGGTCTCTGGCAGTGCCTTGCATTGGCTGAGCTCTTCAGAGAAATTCTCGTCGATCAAGTTAGGACATTGCAAATTTTCCCCTGTACCCTTTGCTACCTGATAGAGTCAATCAGATCAGTTGTCACGTCGGCAAATGAGCCACTTGAATTGATGTTTCATCAAACTCAAATGTTGACATGTAAGCACAGTTTGACAACTTTATACAACGTGATATGTGTGACAAACGAAAAGGTAATGATGCAAATATTAATGTCTTAAACACCCAATGGACACCTTTCACAGAGTGTCAAGCTTGGAAAAAAATACACATGCTTTGTTTTGATAACATTTGTATTATTGCCAGAAATGGTAAAATCTTTTTTTTCTCCATCAATTACATCTTTGTACTGGCAAAAGGTACCGATAACTTTAACAACTCAACCTGAGCTATTAACGCATTGGTATTGCATTGTGCTGAGCTGATTGCCTTTTGGCAACACCTGGTTAATACTGACATTCGGCTCTACATTAAGCCGTCCCTGGTAGGGGCCGGTAGTTTCAAGGACAATGCATATATTATGAAAACATTTCGTTTGTTTTGCCACAAGCATGCGTGTGGCTTTTTACAAACTCAGCACTTCGTGACAGGTGCCTTTTTGGTGTTTTTAAGGTCTTATCACTCTGTGTTATTGACAGTAACAGTAATACCTTTTCTCTTTTTTGTTTGCACATTTCTCCTTGCAAAAAGGTACCCATAACGTGGTGCGTGTTCATGCATGTGGGAGGAAACGGGGGTGCCTGGAGAACACTCACGCACGCGTGAGTGTTGAGCCGGGGCACCATGACTGCCGCGGGAAGGGAGTTTTGCAACATTTGTGCGATGATCCAACAACGCTGGCTGCTGCCTCCAGCCTGCTGGGCCACACGCGTGGTCACCACCACTCGCTGGTTCTTCCCACCCGGCTCTCGTTGCCTTGAGTTTTGCATTTAGATTCAGCTCGCGGAGCACAATCTTCAGTGGCCTCATGCATTGATGACTCTACTAATGCATAGCGCTTAATTAAGTGAAAGTTCCGTTTGCAAACACGGTGGTGCAGTGAATAGCGCTGTCGCCTCACAATCAAAATGACCTCGGTTCTATTCCCGGCTCGGGTGTCTTTCCGTGTGGCGTTTGCGTGTTCTGTGCGTGTCCGCGTGGGTTTTCTCCGGGTACTTCGTTTTCTTCCCACCGTCCAAAGATACCCTGCTGCCTAGGTTCATTGGCCGACTGAGTAAATTGCCGCCAGTGCCATGCGATGTACGAGTGTCTAATCCTGGACGGCATAGCCTCACCTTCTGCCCTCTGTCTGCCGGGATAGGCTCTGGCCCCCCACGACCCTGTACAGTATTGATAATGTACTGTAGAGCGCTTTGCACCCGAGGGCCACAAAGCGTAGCATGTCCTATTCCTGCAAATTGTTTGCAAACTACAATTTCTCATGTTAATTGGTCGCATGGGATACACTATAAATGAGACAGGTGGAACAACTTACATAGACGATGCGTACAAGGCAGGCGGTATAAACAAAATAGGAAAAAAAACAATTGGGATGGATTATACAAACGAGCCAGGATAAGCCAGACAGACAGAGCACACATAAGACAGACAAGGCATGCGAGACAGTAACACGAGACTCTATAAATGAGGCAGAGAGTACAGACAAGACGGTATAAAGCGGAGGCGGTACAAGTGAGACACACGTTGCATAAGAAGAGGAAAAGAATGAATTGCCAATGTGAATTGCAGCAATTGGTAGAATCTTGGGAAGGATGACATGTCACATCTCCGGTGTAAAATATGTCCATTTAAATATTTCCATCTCTGCAGGCATGACTTTGTAGTGCACAAGGCACTAGATTTCAATGGCTTTTCAAGCTCACGGTCATTGGAAATAACCACCTACGCATGCTCAATAATTATGTATTAATTCTTCTGCCAGAAGTGTTGTTCCCATGATGCATATCTTTTAATGAACGGCCCTTTAACAATCCACTGTTGGATGAACGTCTCCCAGTGCCTTGCCAGTTGCCTCAATCATGTTTCCAGAATTGACGCAAGCGCTGAATTGAATCATGACAGTCTCAACAGCCACTTATCTGGTGCATGGTGGTTGTTCATGATAATGACAGAGCCACATTATTGGCATTTAAGAGTCCGACCAACTCTGCGCGCAAGATGGTACAACCACGGACACATGGGGCAGACGCTGCCAGTTTCACTGTTTGCTTTCTCAGGCGTGCTGAGAAGCACCCTGATGACCCCGTGAGGAGAGGTCACCTGTCTCACGACCCCACGCCCACGTCCCCATGCGCCTAACAGAGACAAAGATCCCCCACTTTGACTTCAGAAACTCTAGGGTCAAGTGCCGTTAGCGAGTGGCACCTATGAAGGTCGACACGGCACACGAGGAGGCGGGTGACCAGTATCACGCCCGGCCGCATTTGTCTCGCAAGAGGCAATATTTGCTCACTGCACTGGGCACCTATTTGAGGCTGAGTCGACCTAGGGGAGGCTCTGCAGCGTTTCAGAAAATCCTCAGCAGTGTTGGCATGAATGGGATTCGAACTCGGGTCATCGGGTTGTAGCCCAGCGCGCTAACCGCCGAGCCACCGCTCCCTATTTTTCCAAACACACACCGTTTCGCACACAACACGCGTGCGAGTGCATCGAGCCCTCTCGTTCATGTCATCAATCACTCGTCACGCATTCTCGCCGTCACACGCACGGCGACCGCATGCGCGTGCGCGCACACGCGCCTCGCTCTTCCCGTCCGTAATGCGGCGTGAGCGCGGCTGCAACGCAACGTAAACAAAACACACCGAGAGCGCAGAGAACGAGTGCGGCAGCGTTTTCCGAAGGACCATCGCACAACCAACCAACGCGAGATGCACTTGTCGTGCCAGGAAAAGCAATGCACAGGTGCAAGTTATCTTAATATTTTAGTCTAACAGTGATAAATACCATTGTCTGCTTTTCGCAGACTACGAACAGTAATTAGATTCAGTGAAATCGAGGCGGTCATCCAAGAAATTAATATTTTATAACGTTCGTTATTCTTTATTTAGGGATGGAACGGCTTCGCTTAAATCGCATGTAGAAAGTAACAATATATTAATGAGATGGAAAGAGCTAGGATTGCAAGTAATGAATTAACGGTGACCTCGTGAACGCACCGCTCTGAGTCACCTCTTCAAGAAAAACACACATTTCGCGAAAACTCATCAGCTGTGGGGCGGCACGGTGGCCCAGTGGGTAGCGCTGTCGCCTCCTCACAGCAAGAAGGGACCGAGTTCGAATCTCGGCTCGGGTGCCTTTCTGTGTGGAGTTTGCATGTTCTCTCCCCGTGTCCGCGTGGGTTTTCGCCGGGCACTCCGGTTTCCTCCCACAGTCCAAAAAACACGCTGCTGCATAGGTTAATTGGCTTGCAGACCAAATGGCCCTCAGTGCTCGGTGATGGACTTGCGTCCCATCGTGGGCGTGTCCCTGCCTCGCGCCCTGTGTCTGCCGGGATAGGCTCCGGCTCACCGCGACCCCGTACAGGACGAAGCGGTTCCTGACAATGAGATGAGCCGTGTGTTTCGCATCGTGCGCACTGGCAACGCGCGGATCCACCTCACGACGGCGTGGCCCCGCACGGCTGCTCCGCATCACAGATCCGCGTGACCCCGCGTCGCGGTGACCCCCAGCGAGCATCGCGCGCACGCAGCGTCGCAGAGTGGATGATGGTGCAGGAGGAGAGAATTCAATCGCTGCACGTTTAACTCTCCACGGAGTTTACACTCAGCCATCAATCAAGATGGTTCTTCACATGGCTGGATCGCTTTTTCTCTCTCTCCATAATTGCAGTAAAATGTATCCTTTCAGCTGCTTTTGAGCGAAACCCGTGGTTAAAAATGGAAACAAAGCGAAGGCATTCCGACATCTCGTTGGTATTTTTATCAACGTAAATATGTTCTCACCATTTTCAGTCCACTGCTGGGTGAAGGACTGCCCCACACCGCCTTCATCGCTGGGAAGAGTAGCACGGGTCGGAGGCTAACCTCCGACTTGTGATCTCATGCGCCTCCGATATCAGCCATCCTTCCCACTCGCAGTCGAGCTGGCGGTGTCACAGTGCAGCGCGCTAACCACAGCAACGTCTCGGTAGAGACCCCACTGACGCGTGCAAATCACGGCAACATCAGTCTCACAAATCAATGGCCGAGGAGGAGTCTTTAGAAGGGATATTTTTTTTCTTCTGTGGAATGTTTTTGAATCGCGAAGTTTTGCTCGCGTAATAGATTAGATATTGAATGCCATTGCGATGTACTGGCATCACAGCCAGGGTTTAACCCTGCCTTGCGCCCTCTCTATGCCGAGATAGGCTCTGCACAGGATTAAGCGGGTAGGGATAATGATCTCATCTAATTGTATTAAACCCCTTAGTCCTGTACAGGGTCGCGGTGATCCGCAGCCTATCTCGACAGACACAGGGCACAAAGCAGGGATATACCCACGATCGGACGCCAGTCCATGACGGGGCACTGAGGGTAATTTATTCTGCGAGCCAATTAACCTATGCAGCAGCATGTTTTTTGGACTTTGGGAGGAGACCGGAGTGCCCGGCGAAAACCCACGCTGACGCAGGGAGAACATGCAAACTCCACAAAGAAAGGCACCCGAGCCGAAATTCGAACCCGGGACCTTCTTGCTGTGAGGAGGCGACAGCGCTACCCACCGGGCCACCGTACCGTTCGTCTCACCAAGTGCATATGGCAATGTCGTGTGGGTACATTCGTTGCATTCGCTTAAGTTTCTTCTCATTAAAACACGATCACGCTCACCAAACATACAAGACCCATGCACATCTGCACACGACCGAGCTGTGCAAGCAGACTGAGTGATCTTGGGATGGAGCGGGTGGGACGGGGACGGGGTGGTATTGATTGAGTTAATTGAACGAATGGCATTTGCATATCGGTTACCCGATGGGCATCGTATTTTGTCACGGATGCTACCGTGGTGTAATGGTTCCCACGCCTCCTGAGTCCCCCCGTGCGTCTGTAGGCAAAGGGGTACAACGCATTTCGCCAATGATCATTAGCTCGCGTGTGGTGGGGCAAAGTATGGGTACATCTACCTCTTCCCGAACGCCCGACCAGTGTAGAATAGCGGGCTCATAATACTGTGTCTCGCGGGGCATGAACAAGCACTTGGAGGGCTGCACCTTCACCTTCAAATATATTTCTTCACAGAGGTGAGAAGCGATTAAGTAGATTGTAAACACATTAGGATGTTCCTTTTGTTTGCAGCTCCTAGATCCTCTGTGACTGTTGCACGTGTCTCGAGAGACAGTCTAATTTGCCCTGGTGCCTCCAGGTTTCCGCTAAAGGGCAATTAATTAGTCATAATTGCCTCCGGACACACTTAAACATGCGTGGTTTCAAGTTGCTGCTAGCTCCTAGGAGAGCCTCCGTATCAATTCTAAAATCTCATCTCATCTCATTGTCTGAAACCGCTTAGTTCTGTACAGGGTCGCGGTGAGCCAGAGCCTATCCCGGCAGACACAGGGCGCAAGGCAGGGATACACCCACGATGGGACGCCAGTCCATCACTGGGCACTGCAGGCAATATAGTCTGCAAGCCAGTTAAGCTATGCAGCAGCATGTTTTTGGACTGTGGGAGGAAACCGAAGTGCCCGGCAAAAACCCACGCGGACAC
>JAZEWT010000013.1:22314911-22330944 GCA_036362905.1 Mordacia mordax
CCTACCCCCAGACTGATTTGCATTGCGATGCATCCTTCTCACTCCACTGATCATCGCAAAGCGTCTCGTCCTACAGAGTACATCGCAGACTCTCCTGTCCTGGCTGAGCAGTGCTTTTCTGTAGCTGCACCGATCACCTGGAGCCAGAGGTGACAGTAAGCCGGTACGGTCCTCTACGGCGTAATGGTATGGTCTGCTGCGACGTACTGGTGAGAGAGTAGCTGTAGTATTCAGTACAGCACAGATGGGAAGGGGGGTGGTGATAGAACTGTAGCGGTAGGAAATGTTTTGTACTTTCACCTGTCTGGAACTCTCTCGCACTGCCCGTGTATGGCATCCAAGCAGCGTCACCTTCAAGCAACAGCTCAAGAGTCTCACATCTCCTGGCTCTTACCTGCCCAGTCTCTCACACATTTATGTTGAAATGTGAGTAACTTTTAGCTCTGCTTCGGGACCTCCAACTTCTCAGTGGAACAATACATCCGATTTGTGAAATATATGTGCGCGTTATAAATCATATTAATAATATGATTGTCTACAGTGACGTATGAGTTGAGATTACAGGTGAGAGTCTCCATGTTTATTCATCCCACACGCACGGTATTCTGCTGTTTTCCATTACTTTCTACGCTGCTGATAAAGATAACCTTTGGCTTCCGTTTCCTTGTTGTTCTTTCTGCAGTGACCTTTACACCAAGTCAGTCAAGCAGAGGCAGCCCTGGCCTGTAATGGGGGTCATCTTGTTAAAATGTGTAACCTATTGAATCGCTGTGCCGGTTTCTGAGTACTGTCAAGTTGTTTTGAGATTTAAATAAGATCTCGCCGGCACGTGTTGCTCTATCCCCTATTGTAAACCATTAATAAGGTTAACAGCTGGATGAGCAAGGCCTTTTATCCTGAAATATTATGGATGTCGAATGAAAGGGACTTGAAGGGTTTTACTGGATGGGTTGACCTGGAGGGCACTCTGACCCCACATTGGTCAAGCGTATCAGTGAGTGAGTTCTGTTAAACGTTAAGGTATTACATTAATATACCCACGCCAACGTTATATGAACAATAGCAAACAAATGTTCTTGTAGAGGAAACTCAAACAATTCGCCTCCCATGGCTCATAGTGATCCCAAATAATGAGATTTATTTGCCGATTTTATGCATTATTTCATGTTCGAGGAGTCGATGTATATTAATCTTCCCATTTAGGTTATCTAATGAAATCACATTTCTTGATGAAGTAAATATGTATTTCAAAAACATTTTCTTAATGTTATAAATAAAAAATTCTCACCACTGGATGAATACAATGTGTTTCATTCCATGGCTTATTGATGCAGCCTATTTACAATGTTTTAAAAATAGTAATGAAGTGTTTTTGAACTTGCAGCTTGGTTTTAAATTCCGTGATTTGATGCCAAACTCGTTCTCTAAGGCGCAGTTCGGATGGCTGCCAATAGCCCCATTAAATATGTAAAATCTCTGCCGTTCAAAGATCACAAGCGTATAATTTATCATTTGATCACAGCTGTATACTTAAATAAAGTCCACAGCAAAAAAATAAGTTAAAATATATTATAAAAATCGAAAGCCCTAATTTAAGTGAACTTTAGCTGAACGTGCTGGGACATGTATGTGTGTGTGTTTGTAAATAGCCGATGAAATTACAAACGTAATCGTTCTATGTATGTTTGTGGACATGTCTGTATGTGAGGTCGTGTTGTCCACCCATCCCTTCGTGTGCTGTACCAGCTTTGACAGGTGTTCGCTAACAGCACTTGACCCTGCAGTCTGCTGAGGCTACACGAGGAGTATTTGTATTTCTATGTACACGTGATTGCTTGTGTCTGTAAATGTGCAAGCGTTAAAAGTGCGCTGGGTTGTTTGTTTGCATAATGTGCAGAGCAGAGCGGATCGTGCGTTGCTTCACAAACTCTGTCTCTTAGGTTTGATTATCGGCCGTGGTACACATCAATGGCGAGTTGTTCCATAATAATTAGTGAGTGTCTACTGTAGTGCGTGCATGACTCTGCAATCCATCACTCTGGAGGCATGGGTAGGTGGCTCCCGTTGAGGTTTATAAAACTCCCAAGCTCACTGGAGTGTGAGATGGCCAGCAGTAGACAATAAAGCAATGGGATTTTGAATATAGAGTATATGTGTGGTGTTTAGAGTGTCATCCTGCTATCCTCTCTGCTCTTTATGTGGCCTTTTTTTCTGGGCACTCAGTGGCAACTATTGATCATCAACATCATCGTTGACTTTATCATCATCATATTCTTTTGTCTTTAACGTGTCACGATGAACCTCCATTCTGCTCATTTACAAAAATTATAGAGCCATAAATATTGATCTGAACGTTAAATGCGTTTGCAGAAGAAGAAAAAAAAGTTCTATAACGGAGGGCCAAACGTGTACGTGAATTTACGGGGAACGGGTCACTAATCTCTCTCAGCTCCCCACACATGTCATGCCTACAAATCGCAATCACGACTAATTTCCTGCACTGTCCCCTCGCACTGCCCTTCTTTAGAATTCCCTCCCATGTTCTCTTTCCCAAGATCGTGTGTGCACGCTCGAAATTAATACACGAATTGATTTCATATATGACACCTTCAGCACCGTCGCTTATTGCTGGCAGCTTGGTAATTTTGGCCGTTGGCTCTGTCATCAGCAAATGCGGGGGGAAAAAGAAAACTGATCATTGCTGTTGTCTCTTTTTGCAAGAGAAGTAGTGGAATGGGTGACTTTTCTTTTGCGCGGAACCTCCTGCCGCATATCAATTGCAAAATGCAGAAGTGGTTCGTCTTTGTAGCAAAATAGCCATCATTGGTGTTGCTGTTTGGCAAAATGACGGCCAAAATAACCACAATGAATCAGGTCCATACGCCTCGCAGCGTTTCTGTTCTGGGTGCCAAATGTACACAATGATATAGTATTATCATTTTCAGTCAATAGCATTTCAAAGTCTTTTTTTTCGCAGGTTTATTTTTTGAATTGTTTTTTTTTTTTGCAAAATGCCTGCCAAGCAAAGATTGAGTTCTTGCCATGACTGGTTGGGGCATAGGGATGCTGGACATGACACGAGGCTTGTTCTGTTAAAAAATGCATGGCAGCTGGCTCCAAGAGGCATTATCGTGGCCCCGAGGACTGCGACAGATGTTGGCTGCTGTCTCTTGGGAGCGCAGTGTGATGTCGCTCATGCCACACGGCCACCACTCTATTCACATCATCATAAAAATATCACGGTTGGTTTACACATATTCAAATTATAATTTCAATGCCTTTTGCAGACTGCTTTTAAAATGTTTTAAATTCCGTTTCGTCATTTTTTTACTCTCAAAAATGTTGCACGCATAATCCAGAAAGTCATGTTAAAGCGTTTAGAAAGTCATAAATGCATATATTTTTACATCTTTACCATTGCAAGCGATTTGTGTTAAAATTATAATTCAAACTAAAACTTGCTAGACATTCTTAAACATCACAAATGTTTTAGCTATAGAAAGATAGTTTGTAAAAATGATTTGTTTGCTATGATACGCTGGAATCTGTAACAAGCATTTGTGGTTGTTGTTTTGTCATTGGCCAGTAGATGGTGGTAATCAAATACAGTATAAACTAAAGAAATATGGACTTTGATTAACAGAATGAATTGCGTTAAATGCCTATACTTTGCATATTCCTACTCTAAGTGATGTTTAAGTGTAAGGTGATTCAGATAAAACTGTCGTGATCATGTCAATAGATTGTCCATTCACTGCTGGATGAAGGCCTATTCATGGTGGTTGTTGGGTTTGTTTGGCGATATCTCACTACACTGGACCAGAATGGTCCTCTGTAACGTGTCACCGATGTCAGCTGTGGTGGTGAATTTAACTCTCCTCTCCATATCACTGATTGACTTGGAATCAAACGAAATGTAATGGTACTCTAGACTTGCTATCAAGAGCTGGCCCTTTGGGAGAGCCGTGTCGAGCATTCCTCCTCTTTCCTTACAGCCACCTGTCTCTCCGCTGCTGAAGCCTTACCCTCATCGTGCTAGTCGTGGAGGTTGTTTGACCGTCCTTTACCATGTTGATCAGCCCAGGTTGGTAAGGAGGTGGCGATGACCGGTTGGAACGTCACTCACCACTGATGTTTGGAGTGGTTAGGAAAAAAAAACAATTCTCAGGTCTGTGGCCCAGCATGTTATCCGATTATTACACATTCAATGACTTGCAAATATGGATAAACTTTATTGTCGTCCCATCCGTATACAATAACAGTTTATAGTTTGAACGAAATTACGTCTCTCATGGTCCTCGGTGAAAAACAACAAAACAAGGTTGAATACACATTCAGCAGGGCAGGGCGAGACACGCGGACAATATAGACCACAGGGCGGCACGGTGGTGGCCCAGTGGGAAGCGCTGTCGCCTCCTCACAGCAAGAAGGACCTGGGTTCGAATCTCGGCTCGGGTACCTTTCTGTGTGGAGTTTGCGAGGTTCTCTCCCCGTGTCCGCGTAGGTTTTTGCTGGGCACTCTGGTTTCCTCACACAGTCCAAAAAACATGCTGCTGCATAGGTCAGTTGGCTTGCAGACTAAATTGCCCTCAGTGCCCGGTGATGGACTGGCGTCCCATCTTGGGTATATCCCTGCCTTGCGCCCTGTGTCTGCCGGGATAGGCTCTGGCTCACCGCGACCCTGTACGGGATTAAGCGGTATCTGACAATGAGATGAGATATAGACCACATCTAGTAGAGTGAAGTGGTCCGTGCATGTTTGTATAAATGTGTTTGGCTGTGTGCAGCGTCTGTGTCCTGCTTGTTATGATGAAGAGCGGCGAAGTAGCACGGTATTGAGGAGCCTGATGGCTTGGGGGAAGAACTGGTGCAGAGTCTAGTGGATCTGGCCCGGATGCCGCGGTACCTTTTACCAGACGGCAGGAACATAAATAGTTCATTGGATGGGTGGGAGGTGGTCGTTTACAATGCCGGGGGCCTTGTGTGTGCAGCGCTTCAGGGAGACGGAGGGGAGAGGGGGCCCAATGATGTTCTCCGCTGTCTTCACTAACCGCTGTAGGGACTTGCATTGAAGCCATGTACTGAGCTCACTTGCATTTACAATATCATGTAAAAATAAGAAAATATAAAGACTCTGTGAGGCCTCGGTAATGCAATGACCCTCTATGTCTTACGTCACAGGATAATTTATATAGGGGTCTTACAAATACACTTTTACTAATGCTCACTCTTTTAATATCCAATATTTACTTCGTCATATTTATTTTAAGAGTTTAATCGATGGCCTGAGGCTGCGTGCAAAATCCTCAACGTTATAATTGCATACGGTCAAACATTGGAGGTCATGGTGAACATTTTGCACATCCATAAGCAGATTGAACAAAAATTGCCTTTTGCAAAACATTCTGCTTAGTTGAAATTTATAAATGGTTACGATATTGAAACAATACTATTTTGACATTCAGAACATGATCATTTTGATCGTAGCAGTGCATCTCCAGGAATTGCTGCATCTTGAGACCACACGAATGGTAAACTACCAGATTGAAAAAGTAATAAATGCGGCGATGGACTGGCGTCCCGTCGTCGGGTGTATTCCTGCCTTACGCTCTGTGTTTCCGGGAGAGGCTCTGGCTCACCGTGACCCTATATAGGATTAAGCGGTTTCAGATAATGAGATGAGATGAGATAAATGTTGATGATGTGTCATTTATTTAGCAGTGTCGAGTGTCTAGAAGGCCGGCGATGGACTGGCGTCCCGTCGTCAGGTGTATTCCTGCCTTACGCCCTGTGTTTCCGGGATAGGCTCCGGCTCACCGTGACCCTATATAGGATTAAGCGGTTTCAGATAATGAGATGAGATGAGTGTCCAGAAGGGCGGCGCGGTTGCCCAGTGGGTAGCGCTGTCGCCTCCTCATAGCAAGCAGGTCCCGGGTTCGAAACTCGGCTCGGGTACCTTTCTGTGTTGGAGTTTGCGAGTTCTCTCACCGTGTCCGCGTGGGTTTTCGCCAGGCACTCCGGTTTCCTCCCATAGTCCAAAAAAACCATGCTGCTGCATAGGTTAATTAGCTTGCAGACTAAATTGTCCGCAGTGCCCGGCGATGGACTGGCGTCCCATCGTGGGTATATCTCTGCCTTGCGCCCTGTGCCTGCCGGGATAGGCTCCGGCTCATCGCGACATTGTACAGGACTAAGCTGTTTCTGACAATGAGTATCTAGAGGAAGGCCCCATTAAGAAATGTGATCCAGGCCCGTGGCACATACAAATTCTCTGGCCGCCAATGTAGGAATTACTTCGCATCCATAGATAATGACCAGATAATAAATTATACTTAATATAACAATAGTAGTTAATTAATATATAATTAGATCAATCGTGTAATACTACTTCGTGAATGATTAACATGTGAGAAAATATAACACTGATTTAAGACTCTACACTGTCATCTATTGACTTAATATTTTCGAATATAGATTTATTCTGATTTGTTCGTAAACACGAGTAATACTTGCCCTTGTTATTGTCTTAATATTCAGAAGCATTTTATAAGCGTAAGAATATAATTCCTGAGATTGTCGTGTTTGTGTCTGAAAAATCTATTTGTGAATTAACTTTCAAGAGTTTGAGATTTAGTTTTGCAGCTGTGACTTGTAAACTGATTTAAAAAATAATTTTGCAAAAACTAGATAAATGACTTGCTTACAGACCACTCTATCCAATAAGTCATCTCACTCTACGTCCCACAAAAGAGCGCTTGCTTTCGTTAGGGTGAGTTTGCTTATTTATGCAATCTTAAGTATTACTGTTTACTTTTATGGTTATGGTGAGAGTTTATGTGTAAATGTTGTAGAGGTTGTTGCTGTAAGTTTATCTGCCCTTTGACTGTTTGTGTTGTTGGTCTTGTTCGGAAGTTTGTTGTGTAGCAGGAATTCCACATTCAGAGCTTGCAAACTCACTGGGTACGTTCTGCTGTAATAATACACATCTATATAAATAAGAGTACGACTTCAGTTGTTGGAAAAATAATGTTTGCACAATCATATTGAGAGGCTGAGATTGCAGTGAAAAAGAAAATACACTCGATAATATAATGACAAATAACAAAAAAACACATTTGTCAATAACACTGCTCTAATGAGGAAATATCTATTTACAATAGGTGACATTTGGGGGGAATGCCCCTTCATAGCAAAGATAAGAGAGAGAGAGATTCACTCAAAGATATCATTGAAAAAATACCACAAATATTTCTCTGCGTGAAGAAGCACCTTTATCTGAATAGTCACCGATATATTTATTTATTCTCGCTTCAGGTCAGTGCTGTTTGTAAAGGTGTTGAGTTTTGGCCACGTGTACTTGTGTACCACTGCCTGTGAACTTTTACTTCGTTTAATAAGTAAATTAATACAATGATATGTTTCTATAATTACAGGTATAGCTAAGATTGATAGTGTTACAAATCGGATTCTGTGCTATATACGAATATACAGGATAATAAAAATAATGCTCTTCTACAAAACTGTAACATTAAAGCACAATATGTATCCAATTAGTGAACAGCACAACTGATGCTGTGGAAATTTCTGTTTCTTTTTTGTTAAAATTAGCAGTGATGAAAAGAATTCCACGCATCCTTGACCTTTGCGGCAAGGCTGCTGCTTTTTCCCTTTAAAGGTTAATGACAAAAATAGATTTTTTTTCCTCTCCATTCCCTATGCCATTCCATGCAACAAGAATAATTAAAAAAATGGAACAAGAAAGAGAGAAAAGTACATCAGAGCAGGTATTTGGCTGACTGCAAAAACACATGCATGTACATTTTTTTTATGAAGTTGTGAAGTTATTTTAAACAAATGGGCCTTTCCCCGTCGCGTTATTGTTTTGCCATATTTCTTCGAAGCAAAAAAAACATTTTCTTTCACACTCGCTTTCATGGCCAGCGAATTTGTCACACAAAAAAAACAATGTCTAATTTGTTTTATGCCATCGTCTGCATACCTACAACAAGTTTCTGTTTCATTCTTGTTGTTTCTGTCATCGTTTGCTCAGCTTGTTATATTTAAAAAATGTATTCCATTCCATGCCACATTCAACTACCTCATTTTGCATCTGGTGTCCAGGTAATGTCTAAAACCGTAGTGTCCTTGTCTGTCAAGTGGATTGTGTCTTGCTCTCTCCGTGCTCACAACATCACAGTCTCATGGCACAGACGTTACGTCAGCAAGCAATATCAAAACAGAGGGCGGAGGCAGAGAAGATATAGAACGACTCATCTCATTGTCAGAAACCGCTTAGTCCTCTACAGGGTCGCGGTGAGCCAGAGCCTATCCCGGCAGAGAACAGGGCGCAAGGCAGGGATACATCCACGATGGAACGCCAGTCATTCACCGGGCGTTGCGGGCAATTTAGTCTGCGAGCCACTTAACCTATGCAGCAGCATGTTTTTTGGACTGTGGGAGGAAACCGGAGTGCCCGGCGAAAACCCACGCGGACACGGGGAGAGAACTCGCAAACTCCACACAGAAAGGCACCCGAGCAGAGATTCGAACCCGGGACCTTCTTGCTGTGAGGCGACAGCGCTACCCACTGGGTCACCGTGCTGCCGAGATATAGAACGTGTTGTCACCGCTTATATACTTTGTTAAAGGAAGGTTTCATTTTAATGCTGCTGCAAGGCGTACGCTGTTGACATTGCCACAGTTTTACTCTAAAACAACATCAACACAAGGCTGTAGTTTGTAATGGGAATGTACAGTTCTTCATAGTACACTGCTGGATGAAGGCCACCTCTCGAATTGTTGGTTTGTGGGGGTTATTTACAGACACGTTTACCATTGCTAATCAGGCCAGGATGTTAAATGGAGGCCTGCAAGGGAAGGTCCAGGTGTTTCTCGGTCGCTTATCTTAGCCTTGGCTGAAAATCGAAAACCGCTCATGTGGTTCATGGTCAAGTGCACGAAAGGTTCGGGCACTGTAACACCAAATACGTACCGATGTATTCTTCATTAAACATAGGTCTTTCTTGGCCGCAATTAACTAATTAGTTCAGGAAACCAAGTACTGTAGGTCCATAATTGCTGCAGCACCGCACGATATTAAAACTATTTTTTCTCATTACAAAGTTTCCAATCGTTCGATTGTCTTATTATTTTCACATATTCCATGGGCACTCCGTAGTGCATTCTCCCTATTGATATTAATTTCAATCGATAATTTATCCAAAGCAAACGGAGTGTTCACGCGTCTATTATATTGTGGTTGGGTCTTCTCCTCGGGTTTCCAGTTCAGCGAAGGCAAGCATTGGAACAAAGTGCCCCAAATATATTGAGGATTGCTGCCGGTTAACATTATTGTTGCTTTATATAAACAGTAAGATACCATATGATGGCTCGCTGCTGACCTGCTCATGCTCAGGAACACTTATTCCCCTTTCCTAGTTTGCTGAACAATAATTTTTATCGCTAATTTTATGTCCTTCTCTAGATTTTACCCATTATTTGACTTTCGATTGAACTGCTCTGTTGTTGTTGCTGACATGCAGTTCTCTCCACAGTCAGATTTGTAACAAACCCCCCCCCCCCTAAAATAAGCGTTATTGTTGTTGATTTACCGTTAACATGTCGTTGTTGTTGCTGACATGCCATTCTCTCCACAACTCTGTGCAGCGTTTTGTGACCCTCGGGTGAAAGTGCTTTATAAGCGCAATTATTATTATTGTTATCGGGGTGTTGCCGTGATGTACTGGTAGTTAGGACGCTGGACTTGCAATCCAGAGGTCAGACGTTCCATTGACTCTTATTCTTAATTTCGCTCACGAGGGATATTCGCAAGAGTGGTGTCTCATTAGGTAACACGGCCATCAGATTGGGGTGTCGTCCATCTCACAGTCCGCTCTGTACGCAGGGACATCTTTTACCTCCGATACAGGTTCTCTCTTATCCCCAAGGCCTCATACATAACGCCCTGTCATGTCAGTGCGTAGACGGGATCAACGACAGGCATATGAAGGCTGCCGTTGGTTTGAGATGCGTGCTGCAGTGGAACGGAAAACAACAGCTGAATGCGCCCTCACATGAATATTTACAATAACGCCTCATCGTCAAATGTGCTCTTGTAATATATTTGTGCATTATTTAGGCTCATCGGATACGGCGCTATTTAATCATCGGGAATATGGTGCGGTGTGTGCAAATGGCTCTGTATACCGGTGTACAAGCGGACACATTTGTAAAGTGAAATGTACTTGCAGAAAGTTGCATAGTTCTTGGTGTTCTGGCAATTGCGATGAATATCTGTGAAGGGAATAACGATATTAAAGCGTACATTTTCAGAGTACCCTCTGTTGGCGAAATCAATGGATTTGAAACGCAGCTTCCAGAGGTCAGGCTTAAAGAGCTGTGCTTTTGTGATAACGGTGAGAAAGAGTGATTTTTGCTGAGCACACATTTCTCTCCTAGTCATCACCTCTGCACTGTCACTCAGCCCACTTTGCGCAGCGTTACAATTTGCAATATTTCACCATAAAAATGCATGATTTTGCCCTTAAATCCCATAAAATGTAGAGGCGCAGCCCTTCAAGTGCTCGCTCACACCATTGCTTGTGGAAGGATGACCTCTAGATGGAGCTCGAGAGCAGTCGGTTTTAAACTTATTTTCTCACGACCCAGTTAAACAAGAATGTTCGTGGCCGCGACCCCCAAAACGTATTTTAAACAGCGTTTGTAATTACAATAAATCACAATACATTTACATTGAAACAGCGAGGCGACCTATGGCTTGACATACAGCGAGCCAGTTACTTTGAAAGCTACTGGTCGAGAGGATCCTTCTGGAGGGCATTTGGCCTACTCTTCCACGCTGGCCAACTCTGACATTTTATAAGAGGCGGCAGTACTCACACTGTACCCCACCACACCGGACAAATCGATCGATTAACTATGGTGTACACAGTCATACTGCTGGGCGTACAGAGACGGGGGAAGTCATAGCGTGCATTTCAAAGCGAGTGATTGATGACACCTCGGCAGGAGTTTTGAGCGCAGACTCTGTGACGATTCATTGTTCGCTCTACGATTCTACAACTTGTTTTAATTGGTTAATTTAAATAATTTTTAGGGGTCAAAATCATTTGGCAGTGACCATTACTGTATATTTAATAATTTCATCACTTAATGAACAGCATGCGATCGTTATACATTTGGATTGTGTGGGGGATATGTTTAAGCTCCGTTTATTTGTTAAGATTATGGAATGCATGCGCGTGTCGTTGAGTAATTTTGTCTCTGCTCACCCACAATTCGTGCCGGGTACAATGTCTCTACTCAAGTGAATAGCGAGGCGCTCTTGGCGCTGAAACGCTACGATGTAGATTTTGACGGCTCGATGTTTAATGATTGCTTCGAAAAGCTGCTCTCTTTCGCCGGAGGATGCCTCTAACGTGTGGGGCGAAACGTCGCGATGGGGAGAGAGAGAGGGAGCGATCGACGCGGCTGTCCCGAGAGAGCGGCTTTTCGAAGCTGAAAGCTTAGTCAGATTGTTTTAATTGGCGATGATGCTCATCGCATACATCTGGGCGGTTTGAATCTTTAATAATAATAAAAATAATACATTTTATTTAAGGCGCCTTTCTGGGCACTCAAGGACACGGAACCAAGATACGACACTTCAGAGACGTATCCACATTGCATAGAAACGATGTTTATCAGCACGCACAAGCTATCATATGCATCCTACCTTAGGCATATTTCAAGAAAATGTAAAAAAACAAGATTAACAAACGTGGGACCAAAAAGAGTGTGCATTTTTGAAAGGCACAAGGTTGGATGTTCTTTTTTTTGACTGCAGTGAACAATTTAGCACCAAAGTTGAATGCATTTTAAACTCAACTCCTGAGTAAGGTAGAGATAAAGGAGGAGGCCTGAAACTCCTCGCTCACAACACTGCTGTCAGAAAACCCTCCACTGGAGGGATCTCTAGAGAGTCCCCAGAGAGCCTTTCTAAACCCAGCGCTGTGGCCTCACAGCAAGAAGGTCCCGGGTTCGAATCTCGGCTCGGGTGCCTTTCTCTGTGGAGTTCGCATGTTCTCTCCCCGATTGTTGCTCGTTTGGCAATCCATGTCGAGCGTTCCATCCTTCTCGACGTGGCTATCCAGCAGGGAGTAGCTCTTAAGAGCAAGGCTCATGCATCGTACATTGCGTAAATGTTTCAACTTCCTGCACCACGAAAATAAAAGAAACGGCAACGTTATTAAGCGGCACGCTATTTCATGGTAACGATTAATGGAAAATGTATGATGCGTAACAAATGCTAGTGCTATATAACGTGCAGTCAAGATATAATTTCGGTATTATATTGGGGTTAGCTTTGAGGAAAATCTGACCCTCATTTTGCGATTAAAATTTTCCCAGCACATTTGTTTTGATTTTTAGACCCGCAATAATAACAGTGTCAGTTCGCAAAATATTTAAATGTAGCATTGAGTCTTTAAGTATACTTGGAATTGATTTTAATACGAAACAAATGGCTTTGGCGTGACCTATTTAATCCATAGATTTATATGCATTGGTGTGCGGGAATATGCATGTTTCTTCAATAAATAGGAAACATAAATCACTGTGTTAGCAAATGAATTAAATTAGCAGGTAAGTTACGCTTCAGGAACACGTTGTGTTATTTTCTATTACTCTCGTTTGGAGGGGAAAGAGAGGGGGGGGGGGTCTCGTGTACATTTTTGTAGGAGTCAAGGTGATCACTTTTCTCTAAATGACAAAACACGCGTTGCTATTCATTTATCTTGAGAACCAATTTCACAAGGAGTAAAGAACGGGCCCTGGCAATGCGCGCATGCGGTGGCAGGACCTGGCTCTGGTGTTTGTAGCCAATGAGCCGGTAATGCCCCTGGTACACTCTGTGTGTTGCTGTAATTGGTTTCCCACTGTGATCGCTGTTAATGTCATCATGAAGCCTGTCTGTATTTGTAACTCGCTCCATTGTCGTTATGAGCAGTGCTTTCGCCGCAGCATTAACGGTTCCACGTTTCGCGGAGAACGACACTGAAGAAAGTCCGCTACCGCAACACACATTACATGCAAACTTTGGGTGTCCTGCCAGGCATGGTAGATTTCATACGATATGTTGCTTGGGTTCAGTAAGAATTACAGAGTTCAAAGAGGTTGTTTTCCCTAATATATAGATATACGTTTATTATTATCGGAGAACGTACCCAGTGAGCTTGCAAACTCTCGATGGGGGATTTCAGCGACACAACAAACGTCCAATGCAACCACGCATGCACTTGAAGAGTAATGCAGCATGAATATAAAGAATTCTTTCGCATTAAATCCTGTGAATTTTTGCTTTGTTGAGGAAATGTCATTCGTCGTGTGTGACACAAAAGTCATGAATTTTCTCCTCTGCAATAAAAAATCTCCTCGTTATATTAGTGTAGAAATATTTTAAATCTACAGCTTGCAAAGGAGTCTGCTGTCGCTTCTGGTGATTTCTTAAGACTCAGCTGAAGACCCCCCTCATACGACCACTTGTCGGGACACATTTTCCAGCCGCTTGGACTGCAAGGGGTCGACAGTGCGGTCGTTAGTCTGGCTGTCACAGGGTCTGCTCTCATTATTAATCTGTGAAAGCACTGCTGTTGATCCCAACCTCACCTCCCTGGCCCATTGTCTGGCCCTGTTTCCAACATTCCCTCTGCCCGTTAACCCAAGTGCATCCTTTGTCCCGTTGTAAAGGGCAGCTGCATTCGCATTGCGTGCATTTGCTTACATTTGCAGGCCGACCCTCTTAGAGGGCTCTAGAAATGGAAATGAAATGTCACTAAAATTAATATCTAAAAGACCATATTTTAACCAAAAAAACATTTGCGTGCAGGTAAATATGTTTCGTCTAAAACAGGGTTACGATATAAATGATTTTACTAACGGTAAAATGGTAACATTTTAAACGTATTCCCAGTAAGAGTAGTCAGACCCAATTGTTTATCTCCCAACGAAGTCGACTTAACATTGCAGGTATTATTGCTGTGGGGTGTGGAGTGGTGGTGCAGCAGTTAGCGCACCGCATTACGAGCCTGCCGAACTTGGCCACGGACAAAACCTGTGGCGAGAGACATCTGAACGTGCCCTCGGCTTCCCCGTTAAGAACTCCGCACTGTCCAGAGTGGTGAAGTATGGTCCAACCAATCCTCATGACTAACGTGGCGAGGGGAAATCTTCAGCAATCGATTAAGAAAAAGGTGGTAAATTATAATTTTTAATGTCTCAACGAGTATAGCAATATGGCTTTAAACTAGGTAATTGTTGCGTTTGGTATGATGAGTTGTTTAAATATTTCACCAGTTTTTATATATATGTGTAGTGCAGCAGATCTGCATGGGCGGGTGTACACTGAGTGTTTTCATGCAGGCATTGAATGTAAAGAATACATACATTGATTTTCTTTTACCCAATTCGTGATAAACAATCATGTTTTTCAGTTAGGCACTGAAAGCATTAATGTACTTCGTAATGCAATGCATACATTTCCGGGTGGGATAAAATTAAATGATAGCAATCAGAAGTCATTATGCAATTCTCTACCGCATTATTCTCTTAATCCAATTATGTTTTCTCTGATGTTTCACTGAGCCGAGAATAATTTGAGCTGCACAGGGCAATCGGAGTAAGAGTCAGACTCAGCAATGAATTACCCACTATCCCCTGCATCCCGGGCGTCATGTCTGACAATGATTAATGAAGCAATGCTTAAATTAAGTCTCTGGGCGTCTGGTTCAATCCGCGCTCGCGTGCTACCAAACTGTGCAATCACTCTTAAAGTTATACATATCATGACTGGTTATAGAAAATATTTTTTTCACCGTGTCTCCCGATGCACACCTACTGACAGTCGCTCACCTGATTCTCGAAAGAAGTGCGATAGGGGCACGGACTTTTAATTGGCTCGAGCAAGCTTGGCTGGCTTTCAAAAGCTGGGATCCTCTGTGTGCTTTAATGTTCTGCGTGGAGCTTGTTCAGTAACTTGACTTCCGGAAGACTGTGCCGAGCCAGCGAGCCAGCCAGTTATTTTAGCCGGTGTTACGAATATGCACTCGTGATGGAGTAATCTGTGAGCACGAACATCCGTTTCAAGACATCTGGCCAGTGTGGAAAGAGGACAATGCCCTCTTCCGGAGCTCTCTGGGGTGTTCTTGAGTAAAGGCCCTTCATCCAGCAGTGGCATGCAGAGCAAACGTTGGCTGCACTTTGAGCTTTAAGGGCCAATGAAAGGTCATGAACATTGGTCAACAAGATACTGCAAGTACCCCCAGGCTCACACACACACACACACACTCTTCATGCGCTCAACCTTGCAATGTCGTTTGTCACGGCTTGATGTGTGAAAATGTCTCTCAACAGCAGCTGCTCTTTCAGGAGAGCTGTGTCGAGTGTTTTCTCCGGGACAGCTACGGAGAGTGATTCTGACTCAACTTCCTTCCATTTGTCTGTAATATGTAAAGTAGTGCGTGAATAAGTGCTTTCTAAATGGATTTCATTAACAAAAACCCAGATGAGTTATGTGTATCCGTATTACATTCTGGGAATCTCCTAACTACTCATTGTGTGTCTATTATTTTGATGATATATATATTAAACATGTGCAACAATTAGCCGGATCACTTTGAAAATGTCCAAGCCTTTGTTGTCTAATTATTTGACTCGGCGTGCAAAAGCTAGTCATGCACGGAATCCGAGGCTGTTTGCAGCATCCCCTGTCTATAGCAGTGTACTACAGTCGTAGGAATGTGGTTCACTTGACAATTAGGCTCTGTTGTGCTGAAAGAAAAGCTCTTGAAAATCACACAGTCGTACGCTGCAAGCTGGCATCTCTCTCTGTTTTTTAAGTATCGTGCTTAATGCTTAATAAGATATGATTACCATTTAATATTGGGGCGGCGCGGTGGCCCAGTGGTTAGCGCTGTCGCCTCACAGCAAGAAGGTCCCGAGTTCGAATCTCTCGGCTCGGGTGCCTTTCTGTGTGGAG
>JAZEWT010000013.1:22330957-22361071 GCA_036362905.1 Mordacia mordax
TGTATCCCTGCCTTGCGCCCTGTGTCTGCCGGGATAGGCTCCGGCTCACCGCGACCCTATAGGACTAAGCGGTTTCAGACAATGAGATGAGACCTTTTAATATCAGTTCATTTGCTCGTAAAATTATTGCACGAAAATGCAGAATATATCTAAAATATTGTTTTAATGATGATAATAATGACTTGATGCGTCGACAGCTATTTTATTTATAGTATATATCATTACATAAATATTTGTCGTCAATGCAAAGTTCGCATTGCCTCGTTAACTGCAAACACTGACAGTCTACGTTAAGTGTGCGTTGTAACGAGCTTGCTGACGTGGTAATGGGATGTCGCACACCCCCTATTATGCATCTATGCATTGTGCCATCGCCACAGCTGGCAGTGAGCATAACAGTACGCCGGTAAACATGAGCCGAGCGTTGCGACAAATGGCACGTGCATGAATAATGCAATCGTTCACATTAGTGATATACGTTGGCCGCACGTTATGCGCCGCATAAACAGCCAGGGCGCGTTAGTGACACGGCTCAAATTGTCGACTGAAATGTCTGAACTTTTGATCTGCCAAGCTTGTCCGCCGCAGTTGCGTGGCCAGTGCGCACGCTGCACCGGAGTGTGTGGGTGACCTGATGTGCAATGGGACATGTTCCACAGCTCTGCGACGTGTTGTAACGCCGCATAATAGGGCTGCGAGGCTCGTGTCCAACAATTGAACTTTTTTTTTTCTCGATTTCGCTCGACCAAGTGTGACTTATGCGACAAAATTAACTGTCTTCCAGCAGCTGCCGCGTGGAAAGAGTTGCTCGCAGTGCGGCGTGTGAGTGAATAATCGCGCAACTTTCGCCAGTACGTGACCGGTGACGGCAATGGGATCTTATCTGCGCGCACCGTTAATGCTGGATTCCCAGTCCCATCGTCCGCATCTTCTGGCTCGTCAGTTTGTGAACTTACACTTGGCAGTGGTCAGGCACGGTTTTTTTATTGTTGTCAATTTCGTGAATGCGGCTCGTGTACTTGTCCTGGTGTTCATTTACAATGATGAGTTATTTGTCATGAGTGCAAAGAATAGCCGCAATTTCAAACACGTGCCAAGTTTATGTTGTGCTGCCGATACGATTGTGTATATTTTACAAGGTATGTCACGATGCAATCACTCGACAATTAAAAAAGATGTTCCTAAGCTCATGAAACGTGCATTGAATCGTGTGTTGGAATTGATATTTTAGTAATGTTTCCAGTAACATAAATCGAGGTGGGTAAATACTGCATTTATGATCTCATCTCGTTATCAGAAACTGCTTAGTCCTGTACAGGGTCGCAGTGATCCGGAGCCTATCCCGGCAGACACAGGGCGCAAGGCAGGGATATACCAACGATGGGACGCCAGTCCATCACCGGGCACTGAGGGTAATTTAGTCTGCAAGCCAATTCACTCATGCAGCAACAAGTTTTTTGGACTCTGGGAGGAAACCGGAGTGCCCGGCGAAAACCCACGTGGACACGGGGAGAACATGCAAACTGCACACAGAAAGGCACCCGAGCCGAGATTCGAACCCGGGTCCTTCTTACTGTGAGGCGACAGCGCTACCCAGTGGGCCACCGTGCCGCCTGCATTTCTGATTTATGAATGATAATGTTAATCAATTCATATTGCGTGCTGTGATATGTAAATCAGAAAAATGGCTCAAAAACTGAATGCACAAAGAAAAATGGAGAAAATTATGCTTGGAATTTCACCTTGAAGTAGAGCGAAAACAAGCGGATTGGAGAACACTTGCAGGTTTAAGACACAATATATATTTTAATATTGTGTAAATGAATTCAAACTGTTAAGAAAAGAGGAGTTGTGGAGAATATGCTGGCAGCAGGAGTGATGGCCGATGGTCAAAAATAGTGCCGGAGCAGCCACGACCGAGTGGAACGCGCCCCAGTACCAAACTCGAGCGGAGATGGAGCTCTAAAATCAGGGCGGGTGCAGCTGCTCAGTGGATAGCGAGTGGATTGATCAAGGCTGCTGATGATGATGATGCGCAGTCCATTTATAATAATGGAGTGAAAAATCTGATCTAATGAGACAGAACAAATGACAGACAATACACGCGTGGTGTTCAGAAATTACACGCCCTTAGCTTTGAGTGATGAAGGTGTTGAATTCTTACAATGTCCGCTTTATCAACACTCACATTTTAGGGTAAAGAGTGTTCCTTTATAAGCTGAAAAAAAAAAATCCATGAAATTGTTAAGTGACTAAGTAAGAAAATTGCTTCTTAATTATTACTGAAGCATTTCTGGCATTTTAAAACTATCACTTTTTCAGCATAATTGAGATCTAGGGATCAACATTAATGAGCCCTGTGATGAAATGCAGACATCAGGCAGGCTGGCAAATTAAGCTCACAGTTCCATAATTGCTGTCATTGAGAAGGAAGATAATAATTGCTTGACCTTTATGTTAAAATTACACTCATGGATCTTTGGATATTGCCACAACCATTACACGGGGACAATGTTTTTTATTCTACTGATATATATGCATCATATCGCCTGTATAGGAAACGTGTAGATTCGTTTCATAGAGTCCATATTCTGGAATTGGTATACCAACCTTTTCCAAGAAATTCTCTAATTTGTTTGCTGCTGCTAATAATGTTTTTGCTTTTTTTTTTTAAAAGGAAAAATAATGTTTGTTGGGTATATATTTTATAAATATATGGTCAGAGCATGTTTCCAGGTGGTGCAGTGGCAGGATATCTAATCGACTCAAAGTTGAATCGTCAAGAGTTAAGATTCTGGTCAATAGTCTGCTGAGCCCATTATCTCTCCTTCACCATCACCAGCCATGATCTATTCACTGTTGGATGATGCTACTAATGGGTTATTCCATTAGTAGCTTAGATAGGGTTGGTTGTGGGAAGTCAACAGCGGTTTGCTGAAGGAGAGACTGCTGCTCGGTATAGGAATGTGGAATTGTGACGATTGCATTGTTTCACTCACGATTTAAACGAGAGCCACGCAACGGTAGAATGTGCAGACACTTTGACTCAATAGATTTTATTCACTATCATTAGCCATGATCATACCACTGTTATATGAATCCATTCAACAAGCTGCCATAATTGTTGAAAGCGCAGCGGTTTGTAACCCTCGGGTGAAAAGCGCTGTAGAAGTGGAATTATTATAATAATTTCTGCTGCGTAATAATCCAATCCATACCCGCACACGAGATGACTTTACCGCTCCTCAGTGACTTCAGCCCTTTCCTTAAGCTACCCCCGCAGCTCTGCGTTGCAGCAATTATGACTGAGTCATTATTGTTGTTATTTCGTGACATGCTATGAGGAATAAAGTAGCTCGAGTTTGCTCAAGAGATTATCACTTCTAGTTTAGGAAACCGCTCTCCAATGAGCAGAGGTGTCGACTGAATTGTCAAATGCCCCAAACAACTGCCTAAAGACGTCGCAGCTCGACAACCAATCACTGCGCAAGCTAAGGAATGGGCTTGGGTGCCTTAAAAATAATATATATAGAGTAAAATGAATATGTATAGTCAGAAAAAAGTTTTTGAATTTTTACTGTGGCCATGAAATAAGGCAAGTGAAACATTCAGCTTTAAATTTAGTGTCTAATTCCCACGCCTGGAAAGCAGTGTTTATGCGCAATTGCTCCCCGTATGGCCCTAAGCATGGGGAGAGATGGTCCTCTGGACATAAACAACCGTTTTCACTTTGTGTTGTTATATATTTGTCTGTGTCTGGCAGCACAAGAGCACCACTGTGTGCATGTTGAGCGTGCAGATGAGTGTCGCGCAGACTGCAGCATGCTTTGTCTAATCACGTTAAAAAGTTTTGACCTGTCAGTTCTGACTATAACTGTGAAATATTATCAGATTTGTATGGAACCGTATTCTAGTCTTGCGATTCCACCCCAGACGAATTTTGACAGGAAATTGCGATTCTAGGCCAGGAATTGTGAAACTTTACCAGCAGATTGATGTAGGTTTTCGTGGTTCGATGCAAAATGAGTCTCAGCACATCTTAAGATGCCTCCTAAATGGGGGAGGGGGGAGTAAACGTCGAGAAGGAGACAGGAAGAGCTCTCGACACGGCTATCCCCAATGAGCAGCTCACGGAAAGCAACTATGAGGCTTTGCCAGTGTTTATTCACGTAGGATTGAGAGCATGTCAGTGCAGCTGCACTTTAGCTATATTCTGCCTTGATGTTGTTTTAATGAACTATGTTTCTCTGCCAAGGTTTTCCACGCGTCTTTCTTGTAACAGCTTATGGTTGAGTGTTTCTTACCCGTGTAAACGAATAAAATAAAACAATCAATTTATCAATCAATATAAAAGACTGGGCCACGAAAGTTTCATCACAATGATGAAATTCACTGCTGAAACAGCAGTGAATCTCAAGATATTGACATTTCCATTGATCCTGTGATGTCATAATATACCTCGCACCTGCATATGCAACTATATTATATGGTCGTTGGTTGTACTTTCAGTGAACTTCGGGATTTGTTACAATTTTTAAACTGCCACTGTGTCACAATTTTTCAGAAAATCTTTGTCGCGGCGCGGTGGCGCAGTGGTTAGCGCTGACGCCTCACAGCAAGAAGGTCCCGGGTTCGAGTCTCTCGGCTCCGGTGCCTTTCTGTGTGGAGTTTGCATNNGGTGTATTCCTGCCTTACGCCCTGTGTTTCCGGGATAGGCTCCGGCTTCACCGTGACCCTATATAGGATTAAGCGGTTTCAGATAATGAGATGAGACTTTTCCAGCATCATGTCCTGTCCAAGAACGCTTGCTATTCCCAATCAGTTTGACTTTTTGCAATTCCAAGAACGCATTTCTCCACGGTGCTTTGTGTATTTTTCAGTGTTTGTACAGTGTTCTAACGACCATGTTTGTTAACCGTGCGTCACAACAGCTGGTATGCACATGTGTGTGGAGAACAATATTGAAATATATATATATTTCTTGGAACAAGGCATTTAATACATTTACATGTATACATTATATTATATATACCTATTCGACATTTTCCAATGCATGCCTTTAGGCAATAATTACTCTGACATTTTGGGTTCATAATGTGAAAGGTGATGCATATTTTGAACACATCTATATCTGAGAGTTGCAAGGTTTTTCCAAAAATGTTGAAAAGCTGATCTTGAGCCATCCTAACCCAATTCGAGAACGGCTCAGCACGGCTCAGTGTTCTTTATTTTCTGCACATACTTCAAGAGCCACATAGCTTCAAGGAATTGGCCCCTCCAGTTCCGCTCCATCCCCTACTCCACTGGAAGCGAGGGGCATCGCCTGTTTGGGGCCAGTTTTGCCCATAAAGCTTACCGTGACAAGATAAACCAAGTACAATGTTCCGGTTGTTGAAATAATCCAGCTCACCTCCCAGAAGTTGTCAAAATGTAGCATACAATTATCTTATTTGCTGTGGCAATGCAATGAGCTGGGTGCAGATTTGGCACGGTTGATCGCAGTATTTTTCAAGCTTATTTGTAAGCATCCAGGTGTTCTTAATATAGCGTTAACGCGTTTGAAATGGCTGGCAGAGCTGACTCCGATGCTGGTAACTTTCCACATGTCAACACACACTGGGTCTGACCCAAGCCTGTCTGTAAGCAGGTCCTCTCGCCTGACCATTCACTGATCCTGGCACAGACACCGTGCGGAGGACGCCACTCACGTGAATGATGAGTGAACTTTGCTGTATTTTTCTTCACAGAAACTTTGCAAGGATCCAAGTTTCGTCTTTTCGACATCGTCTAGAACAAACGCGATGCGTTTTCCTTTCACTCCCTGGTGTATCCGCACAAGAGGAGTCTGTGCATTAAAACAACATATGCGTGCACTGTGCCATTATCTAATGCAAACTAAAAATGAAAGTTAGATTTACCTACATTTACCTTTCACTGCATTTATAGACGCCCAACAGTAAGGGTGGACATATTTACTTTATAAGGAGGCAATCGGTTACGATCAGAGGGAAAGTAAGGGAAGTTCTTGGGTCTGCAGCTGAACAGATGCGAGAGGTGAACAGAAGCGGTTGCTATGGAAGGGAGATCTCCCGACTGGGGGCAGTCATATCAGTACCCCAGGGTCGTGGGGTGCTGGAGCCTATCGCGGCAGACACAGGGCGCAAGGCGGGGCTGTACCCGGGATTCGATGCCAGTACATCGCAGGGCACTTTACTCAGCAAGCCAAATAACCTTGGCAGCAACGTGTCTTTGGACGGTGGGAGGAAACCGGCGTACCCGGCGAAAATCCATGCTAACGTGGAGAACACGCCAAAACAACAGAGGAGCATGTGTGTAGTGCAGTGCAGGCTGAAGCTTGGTAGCAGAGGTGGCGGTGGCTCCTTGACGTAACAATCAAATGTGAATGCTGCGACAAAACAATGGGGACGTATGTTCAACAATTCTCATACATCGCGCCGTGGAAGCCTACACTTCACTGCATATGCGGCAACAACGTTGCAGAATTGCTAATTAGCAATATGGTGACGGGAGTTGTTGAACGAACTGCAGAAAAAAAGGGGCCGAGAGTGGCCTTTTGATGCAGGTTATCGTATGAATTGGTGACCTTGATTTTTCAAGCGGAGGCAGCGCAGTGTGAACATAGCAAGTGTTGTACATCATTAAGTGTCAAAGCTGGTCCCTAATGGAATGAAACATGAATGTCACTTATCACACTATTGCAGTCAAGTTTAGTCTGATGGGAGAACAAATATAACATAAAAAATGATGCAACTTTAATAGCATTAGAATTTAGAATGTGAACACAGAACATCCTTTTTCATATCTACACAAATTCACAAACGTTTGTGGCTACAATAGCGACGCTGCCTGCAGGCGTACCTCCATCACAAGGAGTTCTGCTGAAGAGCCTTGATAGAGAGTATTTTGTCCTCACTTCTACTCTGGCCGGACCTCTTGGAACAGGAAGGAATGTTCACATTTAACTCCACCACTCACGTCCTGCCAATAGACTAATTGGTGAACCCATGTGTGGCCAATGGGTATAGCTCAGCCTTGTGCCGTGTGTCTGCTGGGATAGGCTTCCAGCCAGCCATGACTATGGAATAAAAGAGATAAAGATAGAGATGATGATGAGTAAACTTCGATAAATATTTCAATTTGTTTTTGTAGAGAGGCATATTAGTGAAGGAAGAGCATTGACATTTCATTTATTTCCTTATGTATTTATTTCACGATTACACTCATGCTTATTGTGTCGTTTATGTTGATGGGTGTAGGATAAAAAAAAAACCTTGCGTAATTATGATTGCATCCAAAAGTATCTCTTTCGGGATGACCGTGTCGAGCGCTCCTCCTTCCGCTCGAGGAGCTTTTGGAAGCGATCATCATGCATCGAGCCGTGAAAACCTTCTGGTTACTTGGGTCATTGTTTCAACTGCCGTCTTGGGAGATTGAATTGACGATCTCTGGTGTGCTATCCCAGTGTGGTATACCCCCAACACCATGGCACTGTCCCTTGACATGTGAAATTGATGGAAATGTGCCACTTACGCTTGGACAAAAAATACATATTTGGTTCTAGGCAAAGGATTATCTATTACCTGCAAGTGACATGCAACACAATTACATTCAATGGAGACATCGAATACATCTTTGTATTTATAATGTTTAAAATATCGCCTGCTCTCACTGGTAAACAGAGCACACAAGATGAATGTTATACAAAACAACACATTTTGTAAAATATATGCTGTCTCTATTAATGATTGTCATGAACAGCATCGACGTTTTTAGTAAACTCTGAAAGGAGATGAAGCATTCGTATATATGCCGTTAATTATATGTTGCTCATTTGTTTAACAATGTTAGTTTTTTTTCCCTTGCTAAAATGAAACAATTGTAGAATATTACATGATTAGTGGCATTTCTCTTAATGTCAAAGAGAAGAAGAGTAAATGTAAATATAATACCTATTGTTCCCACAGTTTGTACAGTCCATGGCTCTGAAAAAAAGTCACATTTAATTTTTTTCTCTCCATGGCTTTCAGATATCATCCATTTTTTTTCTCTGAGAGTCTGGCTCTGTGGTCGATATGAAATTCACACCTTTGAACTTTCTCTGGCCTCCCCACGGATGTTTGGGTTGGTGAGTACTGCAGTGAAATGCAGGAACTTTCTGACATTACACCTCTCTCGGGACAGGCTGAATTTTACCGTAGAGCAAAGGGCCTTAATGCCTTGATGGTTTTGTTTGGGAATCTGGCCTCTGTCCCTTGCATATACCCAGCCCAGTAGCATGTGGTGCTGATTGTCAGAACTTTTAAGCCAGATATTTCCAGCTGAGTTTTAGAATCGTACGTGCAGTAAGGAAAATCTAACTGTAAAGCATTGTGCACGGTCTGTGAAATCTTATTTTGGAGACGTATTAGTTTTTGCACCACTGACACCCACCCATTCGTTTGGAAGTGGAAGTCTACGTGAAGGAAATATAGCGAATGACGATTTGGTTCCTCTGTAATTATGTTGGTTTTCACGGCTCGATGAATGATGATTGCTTCGAAAAGCTGCTCTCTCGGGACAGCCGCGTCGATCGCTCCCTCTCTTCACCTCGCGACGTTTCGCCTCGCACGTTAGAGGCATCCTCAGGCGCAGTGCGCGTGTGTCCTGTGTGTGTGACTTCTATTTATATGTAGGTACTGTGTATGTGTTGAGTCACCTCCACAGAGTGGCTGCATTCCAAGATCAATGGACGACCGTTGGGGTCCACCTGAAGGGGTTCCATTGTCCTGCTCACACCCCAGAATCACATTAACCCCATCCTGTTCCACCTGTGATTAATCTCCTAGTTTGCATCTCATGAAAGAATGTTTAGTTCCCAAACACTTAGTGATTCCCCTCTGATGTCCATATTTCAGAGCTCTATATCTATGTCTTACTGACTTCAATGACTGGTCTCCAGGTTTGGCTGAGCTTTATTCTCATTTGGTTCCTCCTTCAAGTAACAGTTTGAGATTAGTTTAAGGTTGAGCAAAGAGTGCAAGGCAAAATAGGGATCGAGTTTAAATTTAAAATGCATATTAATATTGGCATACTCTACTTGTGTAATGATGTAGGTTCTCACGGCTCGATGCGTGATGATTGCTTCGAAATTCTGCTCTCTCGAGGCAATCATCATACTAATTGTTTTATATACATTTTATGGACAATTTACTATTCATAGACCTGTTGTCAATTCATTTCTGCATTAAGGCCTTCCGATATCACAATGGGCGTGGAGGGTGATTGGTCATACTTCACTATGCTGGTCAGTGTCTATCAGGGGAAGGGGAGGCTTTGGTAGAGAGGGGAGACTGGCTCGTGGTTTTAAGCCATCGCTAGGAATTGAACTCATGTTTCTGTTGTACAGTGCACCAACCACTGCACCACCGTGTTGGCCACTGTTAACATTATTGATGAAGTACTACCAGCCTGTTGAATGTGAAGCTGCAGTGAGCCGGAGCCTATCCTGACAGACAGAGTGCAAGGCAGGACTATACCCAGGATGGAGCGCCAGTCCATCAGAGTACTGACGGCAGTTTCGTCAGGACATTTAACCTGGACAGCATGGTGTTTGCGAGGTATTACCAATGAAGATATGGCAGGAAAATCCCAACATAGCAAGGCACCTAAGCCGGGCATCTCACCCATGTTTTGCTTGTTGTGAGGTGGCAGCACTATTCACTGCACCACCGTTCTACCGTCCGCGTTACCAATATGCGGGCTGTAATTGTTTAAGATTAACTTTCGCTGCAGTGGTAGATCACAGAAAGACACGAAATGCACTGATCGTTGTGGCGTTTCGGGGTTTGGGCGCAGAAAGAGATGTTACAGTAATCGCTAAATTAGTAGCTCACCCGTAGCTTGAGCACTTTGACTCCTTATAAAGTATCGTTCAGCTCTCTTGTTACTGCTTCATTATCGTTGGCCTTGGGTCCACCTCTAAAAGCAAGCCTGCTAAAAGCTCCCCCTCCATACATTCTATTTCTTTGCACCGTCTTTCATTTTCTTCTGAAATACTGAAAAGACACTCCAGAGGCACTCACTACGTTTGCAGATAAAAATCCCATTTTTTTCTGAGCCATTTTAAATCCATTTCTCAAATAGCCTTCAATACCTTAATTCCTTGGTAAGTGTAAAACATTGTGAGAAAATCTTCTTGTGTGTGGACATACTCCTACATGCGGGGAGTGGACGCTGTAGTGGTTGGTGCACTGTCATCTTAGGTGACCTGGGTTCAACTCCTTGCTACACATCAGGGCCCAATGCGATCTAATTCTAGCCTGTGTCTCCCGTAGGTCGACATTGTGATTTTATAGTACTGCCATGGTCAATAACAGAAAAAAAGTTTCTTAGCAGTGGTGGCACATTTTCAGTGGCTGGTTGACGCCAGACCCCATGAATGGAAAAATACAAACAGGAAAATAATATTTACCTGCTCATTCCAGGGATTATAAACCACTTACATTCGCCATATTATCCCTCCAGCACCTTCCCCCTCATCCCCAGCCCCGTGGGCTTCATTGGTCCAACGATATGTTTACGATGATTAATCCACTGCATTTACAACCTGGATGTTGCTGGTTCGTTATCCTGGCCGGGCAGTTGAAACAATGGGCCATTTTCTTTGATCCACACACTTCAGTTCACCCACCCGCTAATAGGGAAACACCATAGTGGGGGTAAATTTTGAGTGAGCTTGCCACTTATAAAACATCTGGCCAGCATGGAACATTCCTTATGGAGGAGATATCTTGAGCGTGCGGTGAAGCTCCTTACTGCAGCACTGCACGAGTAAGTAATCGCAGGTTGTCGGATGTCCGGTTAGCTCATTTGTGACCCGCTATGCTGGCTCTCACTCCAAGCCAAGAGTATTTTCCAGTTGCAAGGTGAACTTAATCTGTCAGTATTTCTGGGACAATCAGAGGCTATTTCTTATCAATGTCATTACAATTAGTACACTAATAAAGAAGGTGTATTTACATGCAGCGCTAACCTCTTCTTTTATTGATGTCTCGATTATTTTGTACCTTAGAGGTGACAATTATTCCTCATTTTGGTCAATGCGTTCCAAAACCATAGTTCAATCTTGATAAGGAAACATGTTTTCGATCTGTAAAGCCCTTTAACTCAACTGCCGTCGTCTTGCTGCGCTCATCTCTTTACCAATTAGTGCACGAGGCGTTAACCAATCTTAACAATGTCTTCTTGATTTCTAACGGCGCTTTTAAGAATTCGCAATTAGGCCATTTTACATTTTAATTAACCTTTATTGCGTTCGTGTCTGTTGTTATATGTGTGTTTACGCCTCGGTAAATGTGTAAATTAAATATCCTATTACGGTCAGTTTGCGGCAGTACTCTTGTGTATGAACAACACTGGGCTGCAATCCAGGTTATGTCTTGATGTTGACTTTAATTTGGCATTGTGGTGAACGGTCATTTTGTCTGTAAGCGTGTTCATCCACTTACCATTACAAACATCGGTTTTGGCACAGTTGACAAACAAGTACACGACTCCACATTTCTACGGCTGTTAATAAACACCTGATTACTCTGTCCATCATAAAAGAATATCCCGCCAGAATGCCCCAAACCCAGTTGGTAAGTGAGCACAGGTGCAGGCTGTTGTTCTCAAGAGGACGTGAAACGGCCACGTTTCCCTGTCTCTGTGAGCTGGTGGGGAGCGGTACGGTAGTGGTTCGCGGGATCCGAGTTTGATTCCTCGCTCAGGGCTAAAACCATCGCATCGACACTGTGGAAGATCAAACACCCAGGGCATACGGTGGGTTCAACAGAATAAGAGAGGACTGCACGTGTAACTGGAAAAAAAAAGCCATGACTTATTCCAGGAAAACGTGCATATTTCCCAGGAGAGCCACCGGATAATGGAGGATGAGCCTGGAAAACCTGGGACGGGTGGCAACTTTACGAGTGACGGTTACCTGCAGGGATGCTGGGGTCCTAAGGTCGACTCCGGCCGCTATGCACACATCGCTACGAGGGATACAAAGGCGGGCGGGTATTGTGCTGGCTGCCCACGTCCTTCAGTGCCATCGCAAATGCTAACAGCATTTATTCGAAGACTCCAATAGTCTTCAAGACAATGAGGGCGGGGAAGTGGGGGGGGGGATTATTCTGTGTGCTGCTATAGTTATTTATAAACAAGCTACAGTAATTGCTTCGCATTCAGGTTCAGAATTTCAATGTCAACGTTCATTCTGGTCTGCAACCAGACTTCTCAACCTTTGTGATCGCATGAGTTATTTTAAATCGCTCGACACAAGCATCTCGTGTAAACAGTGTTCTCAGGGTTATCTAATATACGGTCCTCGGGTTTAATCTATGCTTTCTCCTGCAAACATTTAATTTGATTTCACATATGTTAATCTTACAGTTTGCATTTTAGTTGCAGTTCAGTTGCTTCGGAAAGCAAGCCGGAACAGAGGCATGACATTGAGAGTATTTAAGCTACGTTTCAAATTTAAAATGCTGTGTTTGCATAGTGACCAGAACATACCTAATTTAGGTTAATGATATGTTATTCAAATAAATAATGTACTTGACACTCGGGTGATCTCCCATCCTGGGATTTGACCAGAAGGATTTCTTGTTGAGATGTGCCCTGTGGAAGCTACCTTTGAAGGACAAGTCTGTTTGGGATGGTTCCCCACATCTCGTATGGTCAGATATGTTTTTCTCTACTGTGTCGCGTTACACTCGATTCACCAGACGTCATACCCTACGATTACATGAAAGGGTCTCTCGATCAGGAGAGTACAATAAAATAATAATAGACACAGAAGTTTAACAGTGGAATGGAAAACACCCCGATTAGGTTAAAAAAACACAACAACATTAGGGAAGGCTCAGATGCAACCCTTCAAAAAGAACAAGTAATTTACTCATACCTGTGCTATATTGTTGATATCTAAGGTAACTGAAAGATGATAGTAAACATAGCCTCAAGTCGATGGCAATATTGTTACAAATGCGACGGGCTGTCGCCACAACAGCGTTTTCCTCGAATCGTGATGTGAATCTAGGGACATTGAGCAGACTGCCGATTCAGCGTCTCAGATTACGTTGGTTTGCGTTGGTGATTTTTCGTTTAGGAGTTAATCGCGAGCCAAAGTACAAATCACAGTTTTGTGTTTTGTAAGGGTCATCCAAAGGAGGTCTAAGAGCAGAATGATGGGTTAAGTTTACTGAAAATAGTACTTGATGCAAATTGATAGCCAATGTCGCAATAATCAAGCAATAGTAGAATAGTCGACTTTATGAAGTCCAAGCGGAACTTGTTTTGGAAGACAACCGGGGATATTATCACGTGTCTGGTAATACGCGCAAAACTCTGATTTAGAGAACACGAGAAAAAAAGCTCACCTGTGTAAAAAATAGAAGAGGTTTTTTACCATTTCTGGCAATTATACTGGAAGTGTTCAGGTCTTAAAAGACCAAATAGACACCTTTCACAAAACTCTAGCCGGAAGCTCAGCTCTGCTGAGACTTGATAACATCTCATCTCATCTCATTATCTGAAACCTATATAGGGTCACGGTGAGCCGGAGCCTATCCCGGAAACACAGGGCGTAAGGCAGGAATACACCCGACGACGGGACGCCAGTCCATCGCCGGGCATTGCGGGACAATTTTTGTCTGCGAGCCAATCAACCTATCCAGGAGCATGCTTTTGGACTGTGGGAGGAAACCGGAGTACCCGGCGAAAACCCACGCGGACACGGGGAGAGCATGCAAACTCCACACAGAAAGGCACCCGAGCCGAGAGATTCGAACCCGGGACCTTCTTACTGTGAGGCGTCAGCGCTAACCACTGGGCCACCGCGCCGCCCGACTTGGTAACAACTATTGGCAAAATCGCTTTGCGTGCCATAGTGTGACTCGGCCATTATCAGCCACAAGCGCCACCTAATGGTCCGTGGAGACCAGACCCAAGGGGGCTTTGAGTTGCAAAACATTTAGAATAATGCTTCCATTTTATAACGCGTGGCACATATTCATTAAATGTTCGAAGGTATTAATCTGAAGAGATCACGATTCAGAGGTGCAAGGCAACCTTTGGGGGGGAGGGTGTGTGAAGCCATGCAGTAATCCGGCGCCAACTCGCCAGACACTGCATCCTAAATTTATGAAGGAGTATTTTTCATTTAATCGTGACGGGAAAGCGGAGAACCCGGAGGAACCCCGTGCAGAACAGGCGGAGACCCCGTCAACTCAACAAAGAAAGGCGTCCAACACCGTCTTGGGCACCGCGTTATTTCTGCGCGGCGCAGATGTTCATCACTGCTATGGCAGCCATCCTGGCGGACCTGAGAGCCACGCGATCCCGGTTCACACGGGGGGCGAGTGTGCGTTCCACGCGGATGGCGCGCAGATTGCGGCCACGCAGTCACACTGTGCACCGACGTGAGGTCCCGGGAGAAGCGCTCAGTGCCGAGTTCGTCTCCGGGAACCTCACGTCCAGCTGCCGCGTCGCACCTGCAATGCTCGCGAGACGAACGTGCGACGTGCTCGGAGACGTAACGATCAGCCCCAGCCGGAAAGTTTCATCACATCCTCATTGTTTAGTCGTGCGCCTCGAAAATAAAGCCATTGATCAGCCGTGGCAGCTCTTTCAAGCAAATGGGGGAGAACACAAGGGCAAGCCATTGCAGCTCGCTGGTGATTATCCGATAATGACGCTAACACATTACACATAGTTACCTGTTGGTGACAAATGAATGCCGCACGTGTTGTTTAAAATCCCCCCCCCCCACCCCCGCTTTGCATTTAATACTGTAGCCGTGTGATCCATTATTATACATTTTAAAATGATCGACTGGTGCTGTATTTAGTGTGTGGAATTTCACTGTGAAATGGTCGCTTGTGTAAATGTATTCTAAATGTGTACCCGCGTGCACACGAAGGCTGTCGGGGCCGCTATGTGGTGGCATGCTGTCGCGTGGGCGAATTTTGGTTCAAAATGTCTCATCTCATCTCATTGTCAGAAACCGCTTAGTCCTGTGCAGGGCCGCGGTGAGCCGGAGCCTATCCCGACAGACAGAGGGCTCAAGGCAGCGATATACCCACGATGGGACGCCAGTCCAATTTCAGTCTGCGAGCCAATTAATCTATGCAGCAGCATGATTTTTGGACTGTGGGAGGAAACCCGAGTGCCCGGCGAAAACCCACGCGGACACGGGGAGAGAACATGCCAACTCCACACAGAGAGCAGCACCCGAGCCGAGGTGTGTTGCCTATAAAGAGTGACTAAACTCCACTCTCTCGGCAATTAAAATCTTATAAACAGCAGTTTGACAATAATGCACAGAGACGGCAACTGAAGGGTTCGATTTTTTTTATTGTTGTACCTTGATAATGACAAATATAATGAGAAAAAAAATATTGGGGACTGATGCTGCTGCTGCTGCTGCATTGGCAGTGATACATACGTTTAATCAACATAAACAACTCGGTTCATTCATCAATAACACCGTGGTCCTAAAGAAATTATATATATACAACAGGAAACGTTTTGGTTTAATGGTTTTTGTTCATAGAGCACGCAGAAGATAAAATGTGTATTACTTGAATTACTTTTATCTTTATAGAACAGGTGAGTGTGGGACAGTGTTATGTAGGGTTGCCATGATATACCAGTTGATAATCCCACACAGCACATGATATTAATTTCCATGGAATGAGGGTTATCACAATATCAGTTTCACGTAACTGAAAATTTGTTGTGCTTATTTATCTTA
Source organism: Mordacia mordax (assembly GCA_036362905.1). Lineage (NCBI taxonomy): Eukaryota > Metazoa > Chordata > Hyperoartia > Petromyzontiformes > Petromyzontidae > Mordacia > Mordacia mordax. The sequence continues at coordinate 22,346,754 of JAZEWT010000013.1, forward strand.
TTTTCGTTCTCTGTTGCAAACCCAGTACCCTCGATACCGTTTGCGTAAATACATTCCACGGGAACCCATCGTAAGTCTAACAATCAATGTAACTTTACAATCCTCAGTTACACAATAAAATAATGATACAAACTATAAAAGTTATGACGTTTCATTAATGCAGGGCCATAAATTATCTCACGAAAGCGTTTGTTGTAGTAATACATTACTTGGTGATGGCTGGCTGCAGTATGTATTTAGAAACTTAACTGTTGTGCTAATTTACAACTGTTCAACCAGCAGATTGCATAAAAGAAAATTGACAACGTTTATCACGATATGATATGTCACAAAACACGATGAGTTTCCAATTTTTTGCAAGCATATGATGATATTCTAGTGTCGCAATTAGTGGAAAAGCTGGTTCTTTGTAATAAAGGTGGTGGGAGTTTCGTTTGAATTAACATTAATCTCCAACGAGCAAAATTTACATTTGCTCTGGATTGTTGCAGTCCGTCCAGAACCACAAAACCTCGAGCCCAATCCCTTAACATTGTAATTACATGACGATTATACAATTGCTACCTTTGTTCCCAATAATTGCTAATCAATTACTGGGTATGTATACTGTAATTGCTGCTCCTTGTGCAAAAGGCTTGCACAATTGTGTTTCTTTCCTGACCGGCTAACCCTGAACTGTCCATCTAGTTATGGGGAGTTGGCACTTGATATTTTTATTATCATTATCATTACCCGCTCAATCATGCACAGGGTCACCGTGGGGGCTGGAGCCTATCCCGTGAGACAGAGGGCGCAAGGTAGAGCTCTACCAAGGATGTGACGCCAGTACATCGCATAATTGTATTATGCATTTTCAAATTAGCATTGATATAATGAGAGCAAGCATGAAAGCACAATCCTATTATGATCATTAACGGACGTCTGAATGGGACACGTTTTGTTATTGTGTTTGTTATCCGATCTGTAATGGGAGCATTACTCTTTTATTAACCACCGTTCCTTTTCCATTATTGCGGTAATCATGAATTGCAACTTGTTAATTTGTTTTAACAAACAATGCTAAAGTCGGATTCTCGTTCTACACTCCGCTGCAGGCTGAGCTTGTTAATGTGAAATATATATTGAGCAGGAATTGCATTTCATTACTGTAGTGTGTAACGAAGTAGATAATAAAGGCATTAGGCTTTCCCTAATGAGAGGGCTCTACACTACACTCGTGTCATTTGCGATGCATTTAGTTCAGAAAATTCCAGCCCATGGCTACTTTGTAAATGTATTTTGTAAGTCAGAGTCTAAGGCTGCTTAACATATTCGTGTCTATGTGTTTAAATAGGGAAAACACTCCTTTCCTCCCTCCGCCATGAATTCCATTTTAACTGCATCAACCACCTCGTGTTAATAGAGATTGTCTGTCCGGCAAAGTGTGATAATGTAAATATAAATTAATTTCAGACAATTGCAGGTTCAAGGTTCGTTAAAGGAAGTCTGTGATTTATATTTTTCATTAGACGGGAAGAGGTCAAATTTATTCAGTGACAGCAATTTGCCACGCTCGGGCATGTAAAACACAGCCTCTCTTGAGGTCTTCTTACAGGGAAAAAATTAGTGGAGAGGCCCCTTAACCGCGGGGGTTTAACAGAGACTCATTACACGGCGCATCCCATTACAGGAGCGACAACACAGAGCGCAGTGCCTGCACGTGCTGCCTCATATATTCACAACACTGACCTTCAGCTGCCTTTTCAGAAATTTCCTTTGCCCTTTTTGGTTCCTAATGCAACCTATATGAAGATGGAGCTTTCTGCTTGCATGGCCTGCAATCAGCTCACGGCATCTTGCGCGCAGCATTTAATTGAAATGCTCAGTTTAAGTTGATTCAATTACCGTATGTATCGCAAAAACAACACCGGCAGCGGCGCTTCCAGATGGATGGTCGCGTGTGCATGGTTTGGAGAATAATAAAAAAGCATAAATACCCGTGGGTGCAGGTTAATAGCGTAAGGTAAAGGACAACACGACTTGCAAAATTGAATGTTGAATGCGAAGCACTTGCATATGGCGATTCATTACGGCTGGTCAATGCCATTGACTAAATCTTACAGAAAAACACAGCAAATGCCTTTTAAAAAAAACCGTGGGAGCAATTCACTCTTCCTAACTTTGTATTTTTTAATGTTTTGTACGATGATAGATCGACTATTGAAATGTATGTTCCAAGGAAAATGACTGTCAGAGGCCAAGCGCTGACGCAAACCTCGTTTCAGCCTTTTTGTCGCTCTCTCTCTCGCCTCCTTCATGCATGAATCTTGCAATGGAGAGTTTCTGAGATACAATGTTATCTATTTGTTAAAATGAAAGAAAAAACAGAACTTTCTTTTGAAAATGTTAAGCTTTATACAAGTCTGATTAAACATTCTTTGCCGTTTTTTATTTAAACAGATTAAAAGTATATATCCATACTAACAGCACGGAGCATGAAGATTCATAGTTTCCCTCATTTAGTTTCATAATACATTCTGCCTTCTACCAAGACACATTTTGTTCATGGTTGTGTTTTAAACATAATGGACCGCAAATTCATTCAAGGGTGCAGCAGGTGAGTAGTGGTTAGCGCACTGTGCTATAAATTGTGTCACCTCAGTTCGATTCCCATGCTCGACTAACATTAGAGCTGAGTGATACCTGAGTCATATTTACCCTCTCATTGACCAACGCAATCTGCAGTATTCTCCAAGAAACCCAAAGTCACAACGCGCTCTGCCAATGCCATGTGGCGTCATGGATGAGACTTGGATGAAGAGGCACGGGAAACCCGCAGAGAGAGGGGGGTGTCATCCAGGTGGTCAACCGACGCCAACCCACCAGACACTACTTTCAGATATATTATGAGCCAATTAATCAATGGGTTGTGGGAGGAAACTGGAGAATCCGGACGAAATGTACGCATAACAGGGAGAGAACACACAAACCCCACGCAGTTATCTCATACACTGCGGTGTTGCTGATTTCCTGGTATATTTTCAACTTGTAATCATCTATGTTAGCGATGACTGTGGCGTTTCCTTGGTGTCTTAATTTTTGTTGAGTTTGTTAAGCTCCTGTCGTTCTTCAGCCGTGCAGTTAGATTTTGGTGGTTTCGATTTGCATATAATTCTGCACACATCTTGGCGGATTTCGTCAGCATTCACCTCAGGGAGTTTGCTGGTAAATATTGCACATTCTACTCCAGTGACAATTTCTTCCACGGGTGCATTCCAGTTTTTAAAATCAACTACAGGAATATCCTGCACCCAGCTTTTAAAATCTACATTAAACAGCTCTAAAACACCGGACAATAGACAACATTATGAATTGAATAACTGGGCAGGCATTCATGAAATGCAAATAAGATGGCAAATCGGGGCAGAACTGGCTTAAGTTAATGTAAAATGTAACGTGATCAAGACAATGGAACCCTTTCAAATTGACCCTCCTACCCCTCCTATTATCCGTGGAAGGGAGTGATGCGGTAGAAGGGAGTGACTTGACATATACATCGCAGTCACGCACATGACTCAGCCACAGAGTGCCTGAAGATGCCTTCGGCGTGGGAGGCGAAACATCGTGAAGGAGAGAGGAGGAGCGATCGACGCGGCTATCCCAAGAGAGCAGCTTTTAGATGCGATCATCGTTGTATGCAATGTATACCGAGTTTGTTGATGGTATGCCCGGCACTGCAACCCAATTGCGTTGCAATGCAAGACACAGCGAAGGCCCGCGTACGCGGCGTGCCTCTGCCGACAAAGTGGCCAAGCGCAATTTATTCTCGTCCCCCCGTGTAGGAAATTGGTTTTGAAAACGGTTAAAATGTGTGGCCCAGCTGAGAGTGCAGGAAAATCGGAGCTAATACGGCAGAGGGTGTAGCCTTGCACCTGTGGAGTGTGGCGCCGCCAAGGGAAGCGGGAGCCCCAAGCAGTTGTTGACTCTTCCCTTCGCACAAATACTTCAGGTCAGAGAGGCCTTCAGTGGAAAAGCCTTGGTCCTGGCGGTGGTTTGGCTCTGTCACTCACTGACACCTGGGAGGTCTCCTCCTGATGAGTGTTTGTCTTGTTTTCCATTGCTGCAGCCCCGAGCGAGTGTCGTGTGGTCGCACAAAGTTCTCCACGTTGAACACTGCAGCGCTTGCTCGGTGCACGAACGGACCCACGACACCGACGCGTAGGCGACGCATATTTTTCAGTGCTCTGCTGGCTAAGTAACTGCATGCAATGTTTTTGCTCTTTCGTTTTTAGAATTGGAACATCAATTTATCCACGAATGGTTCCATTAGCTTCAAGTTTCGTTTTTTGCAGAATGGTTCTGATCATTGCTTTTCGTGAGTGGGTGATGTTGCGATGGGTTTTTTTATAATTTAGAGGAGTTTAGAGGAAATATATCAAATTTCCTGCCAATATAAAATGTTGTTGTTGCATCATTTTCTAATAATATATATATTTTATGTGCGAGAGGTTGAAACTATCAAAAAGGTTAATTTTTGACAGAAGGTTGTAATTTTGATTATCAGTACTGGTCCTGCTTATGCACTCTACCATTTACATTAAGTGAGCAAGTTATGCAAGCTCCTTTTAAACATCAGAAAATAGGTTTCTCTTTGTATAACTATTACCAGGTGAACCCACATTTTCATGCAATTGTGGTGAAACAATTGTTGTTTCTTGTGTCAGAATAATTAATCAATTTCATCAGATCGCTAAGGCATGAAATAAACCCCCTCCAATAAATTTACTTTGTTACTAGGCTATCGATAGGTTACCCACTCGTGAATGCTATCAGCGCAGGAATCTATGTACTTATGTATAGATGGAGGACTAATCGGTCAAACTTGTTGACGCAGTGGTAACATCTGCGCCTTACAGAAATCTCTGCCCGAGACGGTTCGATCCTGGCCTCTGGTGCCTTCCTCTGTGGAATTTGTGTTTTCTTGTGTGTTCTTCCCCTGATCTGCGTGGGTCTCCTCCCGGTTCTCCGATTTCCTCCCACAACTGAAAAAATCCACAGTAATAAATTGGCCGATAACATTATAATATATATGAAGCAGTGTATGGCGGGCTGGCGTTGACTGCTGCCTAGACTACTGCCACCCCCCCCCCACTCTGCAGATTACTCACTACGCCTCCTAATCCATGTCACGTCCATAATCAGGCATGTTATTTGTGTGGCGCATTACAAATTGTTACATTATTTAATATTCCCTTAGCAATGATCAGATTGCTTCCGTTTGCCTAACTCACGTACCCGTGAATTTTGCACTCAACTGAATATTTCCGCTCGATAAATTCTCTTTGAGGTTTTGTTTTCAATAAAATTGCTGTTAAATGCACTTACAGGAATTCCTTCACTCAAGTTTACTTTTTAATCTCTACCTGCCCGTATTCTTAAATACGTCTCCCACCTCTCCAATCAACTGCATTGTATACGAATTTCACTTTAACTATACACAGTTGAGTCATTGCTGATTTAGATATCTCTTATGGGTTTTATTGTTGAGTTTAGTGCCCGCTACGCATCCTCTGGACTTGACTGCTTACTTTTGGCGTCCTATGATGTCTTTGCCGAGCAGCGCACGTCTCAGTAGCCACACTCGACGTGGCAGATGCTCTCAGTGTGAGGCTCTTAATCTCAATGCGCATGCACTGTGGCTTTATGCTTGTACTGATGACTGCTTGGAAGCGCTGCTCTTTCGGGATAGCCGCGTCGATCGCTCCTCCTTTCTCCTTCACGACGTTTCGCCTCCCACGTTGGAGGCAGCCTCAGCGTTTCACATTTGGAGGTGGAAGGTGCACGCGAAGACAAAAGTCTGCTGTACATCCTTAGCGGCCCCTTGGGGCAAGCGGTGTTAGGCAGCGTATACTGAAGGCCAAAATGGCACAGCGGGGTGGGTAGCCAACACTATGCCTGGCCCAATTTAGTCTCTCCAATGCCAATGTTTACAGGTCACACCACGTATAACTAAGTCTGCGTCGATCAAAGAGGGGCCTAGGCCTGTTTTTAATATCCACTGTTAATGGTCGCGAGCAGAGCTTGATCGCGCATGCTGAGTTCATAGCGCAGCAAGATGTACAATCGAAATAAGCCAGGGATTGTTTACCAAACAGAAAACTAGAAATGTGTGTACGCGTTGCGTCTTTACGTTTTGTGAGGTCTCAGAGATATTGGCCAATGTCCTGTCATCGTCATCCTAAATGTAAAAGATTTGACTTGTTTATCGTTTCCGTATGTTTCCAAGTCGTTTGGCTTGCCATTTGGCGCGCACACATTTGAAGATGTGTATTTTTCAGCTGGTGGCAACGAGTATTCTGTGAGATGTGATGTGGTCCGGAAGGGTAAATCGTGGTTGTCGTGCCGGTTATGATGGCTCTCTGCCGACATGCGTCTGTTCGGGAACATTTAATTTTTCCTTGTTTGTTAAGGAGTTATTTTCATTGTAGGAATAAGAGATGGGATGGAGCCCAAAATACGCTCCTGGCACAGAACCCACGACCATTTCTAGCCTCGTCCAAGTATGATCAAACTGTCCGGTGGATGTGATGCATATGGTTCAAAGAAACATAGCCAGTGTATAGTTAAGTGCTTATTTACATGATTTCAAATTCGTCTATGTTTGGGTTACTAAATTACCAAACAATATACAATAATTGGCACAGTGGGATTAAATTAGTCTTAAAGTAATGAGTTAATGCAATGAAGGAACAAGACTTTGATTTTTATTAGCAAAGATATTTAAAATACAATTAACATTTGCCAGAAAATTTTATTCTAAAATAAGGTCACAGCGATGAATTTATAATAGAAATTCATACTTTGCCTGTCCAGCAATGAAATGCATTAAACAGTGCAGTTTGGTTCATGCGACTGCTTTCCACTTAACTATGGGCACCTTATTGGGATGCTCGTGAGTAATAATAACAATAATAATTGCATTTATAGAGTGCTTTTCACCCGAGGGTCACAAAGCGCTGCAGAGAGCTGCGGAGAGAACGGCACGTCAACAAACAACGACATTCGAACGGCAAAATCAGCAGTAATAATATTTATTTGGGTTTTATAAATATATATACACACGTCGTCGCAGAACAGTGCTGTTAACGCTGAGGCGCAGATGTGAGCTAGTTGGGTTTAAAAACGAAAACTCTCGGTTCAAACGAGTTACATTCATTGCGTTAAGATTGCTTGCTTATGTGGCCTTTTTGCAAGAGTCTCATCTCATCTCATTATCTGAAACCGCTTAATCCTATATAGGGTCACGGTGAGCCGGAGCCTATCCCGGAAACACAGGGCGTAAGGCAGGAATACACCCGACGACGGGACGCCAGTCCATCGCCGGGCATTGCGGGACAATTTTAGTCTGCGAGCCAATCAACCTACCCAGGAGCATGCTTTTGGACTGTGGGAGGAAACCGGAGTACCCGGCGAAAACCCACGCGGACACGGGGAGAGCATGCAAACTCCACACAGAAAGGCACCCGAGCCGAGAGATTCGAACCCGGGAACTTCTTGCTGTGAGGCGTCAGCGCTAACCACTGGGCCACCGCGCCGCCCATCACAACATATCCGTGACGGTTTATTTCCCCCCCCCCCTCAGTATCAAGATGTAACATTTGCTTGCAGACATTTTCATGGCCAGACTTTTCTCGGGATAAATTCTGTATGAGACAATTAGCATTTTCGCCCAGGCCAAGGCTTTTGACCTTAGACCCAACTCGCTCACAAAGGCGCCTCACAGCGTTCATGGCAGCATCTGGCCTGAAGAGTGAAGTATGGTCGACCTCTGACAAAGCGCACCTCTCACCAGCGCCCACGTAAACTCCAGTGCTGGCTGTTTACAGCAGCTAAGCAATAAGATGCAGAATATATTTTTTTAGTTGTGATTGATCCATACCTAACAGGGGGTTAGTCGTCCCTTCTTGCCCAATGGGATTCGCTTTCTTGTGCCGGCTGTGTGTTTCGATCTTGCATATAACCCAGGCACCCCGCTTTGATTTTAATGGCGAGGCGATCTATTTATAGATACTCCACTGATTTATAATGACCCTCTCACTATCTTCTCAACAGGTCATTGAATATTGTGAAAGCGATGGCTCCATAACTCTTGCGACTGTGCGGTCGCCTCGCTCGCCTGACATAACCCCGTTGGATTTTTTTTTCTTTCTTCTTTGCGGGGTTACATCGAAGACCCTGCGTGTCTGTGACAAAACCACGGGAATATCAATGACTTCAGCCTCTGTGTCACTGAATGCTGTGGGCAAATCACACGGGCGATGTCATACAGAATGTATCAGGAGAGTGTTAAAAACTCTACTAGATATCAAGACTGGTGGAAGACACGGAGGCTTTTGCATTTAAGTGTTATAGTCTCTATACCATTTTGTCTCATATTATATTAGTTGGAAATTTATATATTTAGAACCGTGTATATCTGCAGCCAACAAAACAATCCATCATATTTAAAATCTGCCAACATTTGAAAGCACAACTTCACGTCCAATTATTTTGTATGGTGATATTGTCATGATACTGGGGGTGATATTGGCCTGCAAACATATTATTCTAAAGGTAGAGCTGAAAGTAAGCCAGTCTGGTATGGCACACCAGTAAGAAAGTTTCCAAAGCATTCAGTACAGTATAGGTGGAAACGAGGGTTGCGATGCGACCGTAGCAGCAAGACATGTAACTGATTTCACTCATGCCTAATAGTGCTCCATATTATCAGATAGCCGACACTGTGATGTCAATCCTTGTAGGCTTTTGTTTTATGAACCACCACGGCCATGCCAGTGTTGTAGGCTGTGCTGCCAGGTGGTCAGCAGATAACCATACTGAGTGTTACTTCCCCGTATGTGTGTTGGGTTTTCTCCAGGTGTGCATTTCTTCTTCAACATAAACCCAAGCTTTAATTTGAAGGCGTTCGTGAGCAATGTTATTGATTAATTCCGTTTTGTTGGGTTATGTCACGGAAAAAAATGTTTGTCGTAAACCCTCCACCACCTGACAACGGCCAATTGGTGAAGTTTGTCAACGTGAACAAAACGTGCCAATTCTTCACTATATCAGCAGAGTCTCATCTCATCTCATTATCTGAAACCGCTTAATCCTATATAGGGTCACGGTGAGCCGGAGCCTATCCCGGAAACACAGGGCGTAAGGCAGGAATACACCCGACGACGGGACGCCAGTCCATCGCCGGGCATTGCGGGACAATTTTAGTCTGCGAGCCAATCAACCTATCCAGGAGCATGCTTTTGGACTGTGGGAGGAAACCGGAGTACCCGGCGAAAACCCACGCGGACACGGGGAGAGCATGCAAACTCCACACAGAAAGGCACCCGAGCCAAGAGATTTGAACCCGGGACCTTCTTGCTGTGAGGCGACAGCACTAACCACTGGGCCACCGCGCCGCCCGCTCTCGAAGTGCAGTTATAATAATTATTATTAATTAATCAGTATTTATGAAATTGTATAAATGTATCTCGAAGATGTATTGTGTTCTAGCTCTGGTCGGATGCATGACTAAATGAAGTGTCGACACCAGCAGTGTGCAAGTGGTTCTAACATCCAAACTAGCGAAAATGCACCGTTTTGCAGCTCGCGATGTGCGTTTATGGCTGAATCAAAGGCATTTGGGGGATAAGGCATGACAGACCCTCACTGGCATGACCTTGCATAGCTGTGTAATCCCAACGGTTTGTGATTTCAGTTTGCACATGTGTACAGCCTCAGACGAACATGTTCCTGTAATGATCTTGACAGGAGCCAGCACACATCCCCGGGTGCCATGAGCTCGTGGGAAATAGACAACATAAAGAGGAAGCGTGTTTATTGCCGAAACTGTACAGGATGTGTGGGTTGAATTGGAAATCTCTGGGAAAAAATATCTCTATCCTTTTGCTTTTGCTGTCTTCAACGTTACTCGCATGAACAAGAATGCAAAACTTTTCACCACTATCAAATCTGCGATGTGATGCTCGTGCATCATATGTTACTGATGGGCCTAACAATTCTCAATTCAAACTATCCGGACGCAGAATAATTGGCAATGTTCATGTGCACCCAATTAACACAATTGTTAAGCAGTGTGTGCATAACGCACAGATTATTTCCACACATTCATTTTTAAAATGTATATTTATCACAATTACGAGAGTGCAAGGAGTGAAAGATATTTCTGGCTGCGTGACTTTCTTTGAATAGAAGTGACTGCTCCACGCAAGGTTTCCAGAGATGAACAAAGAACTGTGACGCATGACACGATCGTTATTGTGATTGTACAATGTCTGACAAAATGCTTGCCATTCATGGTAAGTTGTATGTGCAGCACAGTAGAGCCGATTATAAAAAAAATAGGCTTTAAAATGTGCTCGCTCCGCACAAAATATCATTGTTACTTCAAGCACAATTGTAGTCAAAATAAACATCAAACGTGCATTATCGTGCATCTATCAGTGCCCATTTTCAGTCAATCAAAATACTTAGATTTTAAAAAAGAACAATAATTAGAAAAAAACTTCAATTTACGGACTAATGAGCGTAAAAGGGCGTCCGGACACGGTTAAATCATGGATGTTAAAATGACAAATCTTGTATACACGGTAATGGCCATAGCTTATAACAGAGAAGACAATTAAATAGAGTAATACACAGTCATGTCTCCGCGCGAGATTCGAGGCAGAAATGTTCTTGAGACAGTCATGAAGTTCGTTACGTCTCTGAGCGGGTAATGAGTTTATTGTTCATGCATGGGTGGAATCGAATAGGCTGGGTTTAATGGAATAGGAATCGGCAGCGGGGTGAACTTTGTGGAGTTTCCGTGTAAACGAGCCGTGGGCGGGGGCAGAGTTCGTGAGTTATGATCGCAATGTTTCCCTCCATATGCAGTTGGTGGGAGTGCATAGCTGTTGTGCGGAGATTGGGTCAGATGTGGCGATTAGTGGGTGACTTGGGCCGTTCGTGGCGGTGCAGGGCGGCGCAGGTTACAATAATACTTGCATTTCTAGATCGCTTTTCAGTCGAGGGTCACAGAGCGCTGCGCAGAGCTGCAGAGAGAACGGCACGCCAACAACAACTACATAAGAACGGCAAATCAGCAACAATAACGATTTATTTTGGGGGGTGGGGGGGGGTTGTTACAAATCCGAGCTGTGGCGAGAACGGCATGTCAACAACCTCAGGGCAGCTCTTGACTTGGAATAATTAATAATTTTTACAACAATTTCTGCGAGTGGGAGTTTACTGGAGTGCCTGGAAAAGAAAAAAAACCCCTCACCTTCGAGCGGATGACACCTTTACTTTGCGCGATCAGATCAACAATCAATTCGCTCCACTGCCTGAAACAGATCCCGGTCTCCGTGGAAATGCTGCTCCCAGATTTTGGAACTCCCTTCCATTGGAACGTTAGTCATCTGAGTCCCTGGGCATCTTCAAATCCCATTTCAAGACCCACTTGCCCCGTGGAACCTTGAAGTCCTTTGGCTAAGACTGGTCATGCTCCTCACGTCTGTGTGCTTGGATGATGGCTCGCTGTTGACCTGGACCTGATCAGGAACACATATTCCTTCCTTTATTTGTTTTAATAATAATTATTCTTATTTGATGTCCTTCAGTAATAATTAATAAAATATATATATTTTACCCATCTATTTTCATTATGAAAATAGCCTGGCACCGCGGCGGAGCTTGGCATCACAGGTGAATTGAGAATAGTGCAAATAAAAGCTTTTTCTGAGGAATAAGTTCGTACCTTGCATTCCAGGGTTTGCATCTTAATCTCTAGTCATGATTTCCAAAACAAAAATACTGGTTACAGTTTTCATGCCAAGACACTAGACCAGTCCATTCACCGTTTTGTAAACAAACCCCGCTCCCTTACAATTTACAAAAATGTTGCGTTTGCACTTATGTCCCGTGCCAAATGAAGCAATGAAACTAGGGTCTGCGCTGATTAAAAACCGCTAATTATTTTGTCCGTGCTCCTGTGTGGTTGGGAGGCGTGCCAGTGTCGATGCGGTAAGACTCCCGTGGACGTTACGTTGATGTCACTGGGAGACGCAGGGTGACTGCAGCAAATCTTAACGCTCCTTTCGCGAGCCTTGCTGGCGTTACGCAGCCGTTGAAAGGTGCGGATAGCGCCCAGCACATCACCCTTCGTGAACCTGTGCCAATCTAATGCTGCTAGATGAAAAGAGGGACACAGAGGACGACATAACTTTGCAGTGAAATGTGTCAGGCATGAATGAGGCACACGTTGTTTTAGGGATTCTGTTTAGAAAGGTTCGTTGAAGCTGCTGCTGCTGCATTTAAAACATTTTCTGATGAAAGTTATTTCATATTGAACACATGCACATGTCGAGCCAAAGAGCGTGGTGTATACGTACGGGCAGTGATAAATCCGATATTGTAAATTCAGTTTAAAATATTCAAATCAACCAAACCAAACAATGGCGTTACAATGTATAGTTCTTATTTTGTTGAATGATACTGTTGTGCTGTGTGGCACTCCGGTGTTTTTGCGTTTGACTCCATACTTGCAGTTTCTTGAGGAACAATTAACTTTTGCACGACAGATGTTTATTATTAAAGCAGAAAGTACCCGGTGACCTGGCAAGCTCTGGATGCGTGACTGCTGCGACACGAAAAATTCCCATCGCAAAGACGCGCATAACATGGAAGGTCAGATGAACCTACAGCCACAATCTCCAAATATATATATAACTGACCCTAACCATACAAGTAATCAGTAACACTTAAAATAGCACAGACAAGCAAACTCGCAACACCAACTATAGAACCCCAGCTAAAGAGAAGAAGAAACTGAGTGGAGGGGACGGGGTGCTCAAGAATACATTTTGGGCCAGTGACCGGTAATAAGTGACATGCAGGAGGAAGTGGTGGGTGAGAGATTTTATCTTTTTTTTAATTATCCAACCCACTGTGCTTAAGCCAGCAGAAAACGCTCGTGGTCTCTTTACATGTGCAGTCCTGAAGGACCCTTGCTTGACTTGTTTCACGTTTATCGGCGTAATTATTTGTGCATCCTTTCCGGATATAGGCAGGGTGTGATAGGCGCAATATTTTGTTTGGGTCATGGATTTTCAAACGAGCATTTGGTAACGTTGCACTTTGTAAAACGTCTCATTGCGTGTGCTTCAGCAGCTTATGAAATCCGAATAACTTCTGAGGAGTGCTTATACCACTCATTGCAAATAAAATCATGGTAGTTTGCAAGGTTTCAGTTGACCTACTTTCATAAATTATTTGCATTTTAATGTTTATTCAGTAAAATATCTGAAACTCCAGCTGTTTTGAAATTTATCAGAATTCTGATATATTTTAAAGGGTCTTGTATTTTAAACAGGACCGGATTTCAGAATGCAACTTGTATTAAATAGATGCTTTCCTCCTATAGCGATTAATTAATTTACTTGCTTTCTGATGTAATTCTGCAGAAACGTAAGCCATTGAGCTTCATTTAAAATATAATTGCAGAGCCATTGAAAATCAGTTCAAGATGCATTGCACAACATTGCAAAGTAATGAATACACCCATTTAAATGCAATATTTTAAATGTATAATATATAAAGGGCGGCACGGTGGCCCAGTGGATAGCGCTGGCGCCTCACAGCAAGAAGGTCCCGGGTTCGAATCTCGGCTCGGGTGCCTTTCTGTGTGGAGTTTGCATGTTCTCTCCCCGTGTCCGCGTGGGTTTTCGCCGGGCACTCCGGTTTCCTCCCACAATCCAAAAACATGCTGCGGCATAGGTTAATTGGCTTGCAGACTAAATTGCCCGTAGTGCCCGGTGATGGATTGACGTCCCATCGTGGGTATATCCTTGCCTTGCGCCCTGTGTCTGTCGGGATAGGCTCTGGCTCACCGCGACCCTGTACAGGACTAAGCGGTTTCTGACAATGAGATTATTGTCAAGCGATGTGTGAGCTTGTTTAATGGATGGGTTTGCAACGCACATCTGTAGTGGAACAGTAGATGGCGTTAATACACAGAATTCCAGCAACGTGCAATTAGAGTGGTAATTTGAGGTCGCATTTATTAATCGACAATTTCAAGCAACATTCACAATGAAAATAAAGGCGAAAATGAGCGCACTTTCAGAGCAAGTAATGTGGCTTCGCAAAACCATCCTTCCACTGCCCCTGACAACAACAAAAAGGACATCAGCTGTTCTCTCGTTCTCCAATCGCAGGTGCTGGTTTCGAGAGTATGAACTTTGATATAGCAATACGAAAGAAAAACATACATTTTAAATTAATTCCACAAACATAAAACAAAC
>JAZEWT010000013.1:22366951-22407586 GCA_036362905.1 Mordacia mordax
GGACCTTCTTGCTGTGAGGCGACAGCGCTAACCACTGGGCCACCGCGCCGCCCCGTTCAGCATCCTGATGATTACTAAATTATCATAAACATAATTATAAGGGGTCTTAAAGTTTCTACATGTTCTTACACAAGAGTTTTTTTGATGAATCAAAGAGCCAATTTAATAACGCAATGATTTGTATAATACCCTTATGAATCTGCTCCTAAGGAATATTTTACATATATATGGTGAACAGCTTCACATATATGTTTGTCAGTCAGCGAAACATGGTTGGTAAAACGCATCGACTGATTAATCCTGGTTTAAATGTTTGAATCTCTGTCACCTATTGATCATACCGTGCCCTGCTTTTTCAAATATGAAATAGTACCTAGAATCAATAACTAATTTTCCGTCCCTAAATCCTCGTGATTTATGTCTCAGGAAGTTCAATTTAAATATTACCCAGAGTGCACAGAAATTATTAACGTGAAATGATCAAATAACGCTATAATTTTCTTCTAAACTAATTAAGCTGCCTAGGTGGACTCCAATTAGTTATGTTGACTGCAGTGAGGTTACATAATAAAGGAGACTGTCGAATGACTTTATTGTGCCTTGAACATTGGTAAACAAACTGAGCCACATGAAATCATGGTCGGTGATGTATCCCAGCAATAGGGCTTCTGCCACTTGTGGCAGCAGTTCGCAGCCGAGACTGTCAGCCACCCCCCTGGTCAATGCCGCGGGTGTATTCGCGATGTCTACACGTTTAAGATCCTATGACATCATTCGGCAGCCTGGCATTCAGGAGCAACACTGCACATACATGGGGTGCCCGCAGTCTCTACCGCAGTTAACGTGACCGTATGGGTTTATTTTCACACTTTGACTTTGCACGATTAAATTGCTCTCAGAAATGCAATAATTTTTTTTTTACAAGTTAGGTTTGTGTTACTCTATGTATAAATGTCACAATGTTTATCCCAGGACCTCATTTATAAAGAAGAAAACTGAAATCAATGCGATGATGATGATTATGACACAAAAAATGATATTTTTGCTGCACACAAACTGCAGTTGCTTATTGTTCATTTACTGTCCACATATCTATTAATAAATCTGTCTAACCATTTGTGTCCATTACGCTGTAATTATAGTGACAATAAGTGGCAACTATAATTGCACGTTAACATAGGCATCATAAATGCACAAAATAGTTAATTACATTTAAAATTATAATATATTGGAGAGAATAGCACAATTAGTGTAATTATTTGTTCGTTCCTGTTTTTTTTTCTGCCTTTAATCGATACGAGTAGCCTTACAGCGTACGTAGAGAAACGTGCTGCAAGGACATTCACATTAGCAGTGCTGAGAGAGTGAAGGTAGGTATACTGAGGAGCGTGATAGATTGACACATTCATCCCACGTCCTAACTTGTACGGGAATGTTCCTGTGAAACCTTTAAAGGAGGCATGGAGCCGCAGTGTGTGGGCCTTTGGAATAACAATGCAAGTCAAACAAAGTCATAATATGTGGCCTGTGCATTGGGACAATGATGGCACGCTTTGTGACCCTGTTGCTATGGCTCTGGGAGCCAATGTATGCATTGCGTACACACACACAATGGACGTGGCTATAGTGCCCACAGTTTCACACATTAAAAATAAAGCCATTGGATTGTTTTGTGGTTCGTAATATTAAAGGGGTAGTTATTCACTCCTCCCCCACAAAACCCTCTTACTTTGTCCCTTTACCTGATTGTGACAATTCAAGGATTCATTATGACACGTCATTAGTTATTATTTTACATTGGCTGTCACGTTCCACGTCGCTTTGTGGCCAACGTTTTGTTGAGGATCAGGTTTTTAAGCGTTTGAGTGGGGAATCGGTGCCAATGATACTGCAGAGGGAATCGAAAAGTGGGAATCGAGTTCGGTAATCGAATCGAACGCAGCGGAGTGTGCAAAGCACGTTACAAATGCGAGATCTTTCGAACCAGGCTGCAGAGTTTGTGAGGAACCCGAGAGCGTCGTCCGTGTCGCAAGCTCCGTGGATATAGTAGGGGTTACTTGTGACTAATATGTGAAACTTTAATTCGCGGAGAATGGACACTGAAGGAGTTTATGAGAGACAAGCTGGTATGCAACCGTGCATATAACCAGGTCGTGCAGCGCTTCACAATTGAACATTCAACATCAGTTTAATAACTCCATCCATATGATAAACAACTTGTCATCTTCGTAACGATGCAGGTTTTCACGGCTCGATGCACGATGATTGCTTCGAAAAGCCGTTCTCTCGGCACAGTCGCGTCGATCGCTCCCCCTCTCTCCACCTCGCGCGAGGTTCCGCCTCGTACGTTAGAGGCATCCTCAGGCGCATCTTTGCTCATTTAGAATCTGTGAGATAAGATCTATACCACTATGCATGCCGTATTGTGCTATTTTACGCTATTCTGACTGTGATACACGCAGTTACTGTTGTGGCAATCTTCGCTGGATAAGTACACTGACGCGCTCATGTGTGTGTGTGTGTGTGCAGGTGTACGTGACTTAGCAATGTTATAAGTATGACAGTGCATGTTGTTGGTGGTGTAACTGAAGCTGCCACGCAGCAGGAGTGTGTCGATGCATTTATACATTGGTGGTGAATTGTCGTGACTTCTAGTAGCTACACAGATTACATAATGAGCTTATAGAGTTATTATTTATTTTAATTGTTGTTGACATGCCATTCACGCTACAGCTATGTGCAGCTCTTTGTGATCCTCGGGTGAAAGGCGCTGTAGAAATGCAAAATATTATTGCATTTACATGAACTAACAGAGTGTGGAGGGATTTCAGGATCCATCATATGAAGCTACTGTCTACAAAATTAAGATATCACATGTGTTGACACTAGAGGCTGCTCCAAATAGTGACCTATCTCTATTAAGTGTCATAGTAAAGGAGAGAAACTTAGCAGTGCCTGGCAATGTTGTGACACATGTTGTATTAGCATGTGCTTTCACCTGTAACACATTTAGTCTTGTGACACAACTCTGCGACGTGTTCACAGATTGTCTCGCGCACCCATCGGACTGATGCCGGACATGTCTGCGCCTTTAGCGATTTTCTCCAGGAACTGAATGAACGTGAAGAGAGTCGGTAAATTTGGATAACACGTTTCATTTAGCAAGGTTATATGACTGTGGATGGACAGATGATAGGAAGCAATTCTAAAGTGCAAAGAAAGAGCGAGAGCTACTGAAGAGTTACAGCTACACTGAACCAGAAAACAGCAAACATGTATAGTACATCTAAAAATTCACTGATTTTTCAAGATTGTTCGTTGTTACATTGTAGGCATTTGTGTCCTTTCTGTATTTCTTCAAACAATATTTACACTGTTATCATGGCCTAAAAGCCATCCTGTATTGATCGTCACTCCTTACAATCGTTCAGTTGTTCCCTTATTGCTTTTGTATCACTACCACCAAGATGTTTCTAGAAGCTTCCCACTTTGGTAAAAATCTCAAATTAAATCAGCCATCACACCAACAGTGTATTGAGCTCTCAGGGATTTGGAGAGATTTAAAGACGTGCAGGAAGAAGTAAGTTGGACCCATCTCAGACAACACTCTTATGCTTTGGACATGTTGCAATAAGTGACGAACACAAGAATTGCGAACACAAGAATTGCTCTGAAGGCTGCTCCCTCTGGGTAGCCGCGTCGATCATTCGGGCTCTCTCCTTTACCGTAAAAACCTGCAACAATTTGGTGATGATTATGGAGGAAACCAAGAGAGAAAACTAGAATGAGGTGGTCTGGATCAGTGACAAAGCTGCGTGGAGTGCATTTTAAGATGATGGCTCAAAGCAGGAATGAGTGGAGGAAGAGGACTTGGAAGGCAGACCCCACAAGTAGGAAAACATTTCTGTGGTTAGTATGAATTAGAATATTTAAATTCACGAAGTTAAATTCGTGAATAACCATTTTTTTTGCCAAATCACCGTATTTTTATTGTTATGTTGCAGAATCATTGAAACAATAATACAGTACATATGTAACTCACGTGAATAAAAAATTCAGCCGGCTAGGTGTGCAACGAATGGATTTATAAATAAGCTAGCAATGATTCTGTTGGCTGCCTCTACATGACAACTATGAAACACTGCTGTGAACAGGGGGAGCTTTGAACCTTGTACCACCTGCTGGGGCCTGCAGGATACCCCGTGACCCTTCACCAAGCCAATGACCGACTGCCTCGTTAGTTTAAAAGCGCCCTTTATTCACGCCCCCCTGTTGTGCCCAGGTGCCTGAGTGCTTTTCGCTATGAGTATTATTCTCTGTTCGCAGAAATACCACTAGCAGAGCTGTCGTTATGTAGGGGGGTAAAAATGCAAGGAACTATTTTTTCCGATCTCTGCTCTTGCTAAAATAATAGCTGGTGACTAATTTGTTAATAGCACCATGAGCATCCATCAATGACAAATGTCCAAGGTTCGTCTGAGAAATTAATAGATTACAGCAATGCTTAATTTATAATGTCATATTTTACAGGGTCTAAAAACCTAGGCGAGGACTGGGGCGGCTTATATAGCCAGCTGAACGATGTACACGTGGAAATCAACACAACCGAAGTCAGGTGGAGCTGATAATCAAGATAACCAAGGAAACACTGCACGCAAGCGTGAATCTTGGTGTGATCCGGATGTTCTGGATACTCACCGCCTCTGACGGTAAGCCGGAAATGTGGCAGGATCCATGACTTAATATATGACTGCCGAATTTATGAATGAAGACATTGAAGTTCGTGAGTGTCTCTTTGCAGCATCTAAACATTTGGATGTCTGTAAAGCTGCATGAACAGCTCGTGTTCGTCTGGTAGAGCCAGCGCTGGTGAAGTCAATGCCACTGCGTTTCAGTTTCTCGTTTCACCTGGAACCGGTGGTATTCGCAGCTTCCCCAAATTGGAGGATCCACTGCTCTGCTGTGCTCGCACAGCCTTCGGCCCCTGTTATTATATCGTTAAGGTGAAGTCACATGGACAACAAATAAGCACGGTTTTACCAACAGCTTCCAGCCTTTTACATATTGGTGGCCGCACGTTGAGGGCATAACAGGATTTCCACACGCTTCTTATATCAAGATAACATCACTATTCTTGCCCATGTTTAATACTGTTATACCTTGTGATGGAAACCAGCTCAAACAAAAAAACTGAGTTTGTGATATCACGAAAATGGCAACCTATTAAGGTACACGGATTCATTCCAGGCACTTGCTCACTGGGATTCAGCCGCCTCCGAATCTATCTTCTACTGCTCTATCGCGCTTATTTTGTACAATCAACTTTGACTCGTAAATCCTTCACCTATGTTGAGAACTCCGACAGACCTCTACCAATTTTAATCCATAACGTGTTCTGCCACCACACTGCCGGTCAAAACACTTTTCCACTTTGGAATTCACTCCCAGCGTCTCTTTTCCCTAACCTTATGCAATTGAAGAAGGGAAATAATTCTGAAGTAAAAACCTCCAAAATGCTCTTTGTTACTGACCCCAAAGCACTTTCATTCTATGCTCAGCAATCCGTTTTGCCATCCTTTGTGCCCTCTGATGGTCTGGCGTCCCACCAAAGATAGATAAATAGCCTTTCACTCCGTATTTGCTAGGACAGGCTCCGGTTCACCACGAGCCTGTACAGTATTAATCAGATTCTAATTATGAACTCACATATGTGTAGGATTATATACTCTCACGAGGCTCTGAACCAGACTGGAACAATATGCCAACCTCCTCCTCCATCGCTGGGGTGTGAGAGAAACCGTGATTGCAGGGAGCATCAGATGATCAGCCACATCACCCACATGTGCCCTAACGGAAGGTGCGACGGGACGATCGAAGAGACCAACAACCTCAGAACACCGCCATATGTCTGTATTCACTTGACCCAGACACACAGCGCTTGATAAACACCATACGAAAGAAGGAGAAAAATATGACTCACGATAATATGACGGTGATAGAATAATGTACTATGGGTGGCGAGGCCGACAAGTCCCGGTACTACATCCTGTAACAAATCTGGTGCCCTTTACGAGGGCAGCTGTGGCACATAGGCAGTATCAATGGAATATAATGTGCAAATGGTGCAAAGTGGTGATTAGCGTCACAGTCATATATTATCCCAGCACTCAAACCCTATCACCCAGTATAACACAGTGCTCTCGTGATTGGCAATCGTAATGGGGTAATCATCAGAGACGATTAAAAATGTTGAATGCCATTTGGATGCATTAAAAGTTCAAATAGGATTCACGGAACCGTCGCGGTTTCATAATGCGGCGGTGCAGTAACATCGCCGTTTTTGTACGGTGGTGACTTATTTGGTCTTCCTGAGTTTTCCCTCTCGGTTATAATGTTGTAAATTAAAAAGAACGGACAACTTATAACATCGAGCTATTGTGTTACAGCACAGAACGTTAATTTAGTGTGAGAGCTCGTGAAACGTACATATCCGTAAAGTTCGCCTTTATAAACGTAAACACCTGCGTGGTCTTCACGCAAAACCAGCACAGCATTAAAACTGCAACACGAACAGTGCTGGTAAAACCTCGACACATGCATACGTTTCAAGCCACTGCTTCTTGTCGGTTGTGGACCAACAGCCGCACAGGACGTGATGAAAGTGGGCGCGTACCTTCACGTCTCATTATACGATTGGCAAATCTTTTCGCAGGATTCTCCTGGCAAGGCCGGCTCGCTGGAAGTAATTGGTCGTCAAATTGCTCTCTCACTTATAACCATTTTCACCATCTGTACATTGCAGCTATTGAGTCGGGATACTGAACAAAACAAATCTCAAACTTGTTTAGTGCCCAGCAGCTGGCAGACTCCAATTAAATGGTTGTAACGCCATTTCACAAGCAGTCCATTAACCTTAACATTATAATCAACATACTGTATCTGCATTACCTTGACAGCAGAGAGGACATTAACAATGCTGTTTAAACAAGGAGTGAGACGAATCAAAATATTATGGCGAGTTCACTTCTATAAGCAACTTTTAAAAAAGCACGATACCGATTCAATAAGCGTCCTATAGCTGCATTGTGTTTTTTTGTTAGGGAATGCAATTTACTAACAATACAGAGTAATGCATTTTGAGGTTTTAGAATACCAGTACGATTACACCAAATGCCCACCCTTACAATAAGACTGCAAGAGTTATTTTTTAAAATTAAAATACAATGGTTCCATCAAGCAGATAGGTCTAAAGAGGTAAAAGGATAAAAAGGGTTTTGATGCTATTAGTGGCTGGACTTGTGCTTTCAGCAGATGGTGTAACCTGATCAAAGTCATTTTCTAACCCTTTCACATCCTCCATTATGCAGCCAACTGGATGTTTTAAGTGTTGCCTGATGCATTGAATTACTCCTGAAAAGCGTACTCTTGTGGGAAAGCTGAACTTTAGTTTTGACATCATTTTGGCAGATTCCCCCAGTTAACCTTTAAATCAGTACTGCCATGAGCACTTGAAAGCAAGAGGATCTCAATGCGAAAGAATTTGAGACCACTTGAAACATATGCGTTTTTGTAAAAATATACTCGAACCATAAATGCTATTTTCTCTGAATTATTGAGGGCTTTTGGTTTTTTTTCTTCATTTCTCTATTCCCAACTCCTATATCGTCAAACACGCTACAAGATGCCTGTCAATTTGTTCCATTTCATGGAGTTGTATCTCTCAGGTTAGCTTATTAATTCAACTGTACGTGACAGCTTAGATTTCACTTGCGAAATCTTATCGACGGGGGTTTGTTGAGACTTGCTTTGAATAGCTACTTTTTTTAAATAGCCGTGTCAATCGTACTTCTTCTCCTTTGCGACTAACATCAGTAAAATGTTAGATGCTTATTTTCTAAAGATGCTTTATTTACATCCGGCAAGTCACTCTGGTGATTACTGTGTTTGCGTTAACTGTACAAATATGCGTTGGCTGTTTTGCAGCAGATGCTAAAAATCCTTTGACGTCATTCGAAATGGATAGAAGGCTTTTTTTGCCGGTCTCATAGCAGAAGTTTGGAATATTATCTGTATGATAATACTTGCATTTAGAAAGCTCCTTTCACCTGAGAGTCACAAAGCGCTGCAGAGAGCTGTGGAGCGAACGGCGTGTCAACGACAACATCAGAATAGATGAAGGACATCGAATTACAAATTATTATTAAAACAAATAAAGGAATAAGTGTAATGATGTAGGTTTTCACGGCTCGATGCATGATGATTGCTTCGAAAAGCTGCTCTCTCGGGACAGCCGCGTCGATGGCTCTCTCTCCTCTCCTCGCGACGTTTCGCCTCACACGTTGGATGCGAAACGTCGCGAGGAGAGGAGAGAGAGCCATCGACGCGGCTGTCCCGAGAGAGCAGCTTTTCGAAGCAATCATCAAAGGAATAAGTGTTCCTGAGCACAGGTCAATAGCGTGCAATCACCCAAACACACAGTCGTGAGCGGTGTCAACAGTCAAAGCAAGAGGACTTCAAGGCCTTACGGAGCAGGTGAGTCTTAATTCGGGATTTGAAGACGCCCATCAACGTAGCTGACCGAATTTCCAATGGAAGGGCGTTCCAGAGTCTGAGAGCAATGCGGGAGTAGACTGTCACCCATCAAATGAAGGCGCGATCTTCTGGGGCACACATGCAGGAAACCCTTATTGGAGGATCGAAGTTGTGTTGAGGAGGGTGCCTGAAGTAGGTCACGGATGTTTGTCGGGGCACCACCAGTGGGAGCCTTGCAGGTGAGAAGGAGGGTCTTGAATTCAACCTTGTATTTAACCGAGAGCCAGTGGAGAGACGTCAGCACTGGCAAAATATGATAATGGACAGCAGTGGGCGTGAGGACTCTAGCAGCGGCATTCTGCATTTGTTGGATTTAATTGAAGAGGTAGGCAGGGATGCGAGGAAGTAGTAAATTGCAATAATCGATTCGTGGAAAGATGAAGATGTGAATTATCTTCTGGGCGTTGGAGGGTGATAGGATGTCGTGCAGTCTGGCAATATTACTGAAATGGAAATTGGCTACTTTCGTCAGCTTATTTGATGGTCCTGTTGTCAAGTATCACGTGAACGGGTTCAGCCTTAGACAATCGGTGCTGGGTTCCAAGAAGCAAAACCTCTGTTGCAATTTAGTTTTAAGAAATTTGAATTGAGCCAGGCCTTCGCAGTTGACAGTGAGGACGACATGCAAAGGCCAGACGCATTGATGGACGGCTTTGCGCGGATATAGATTTGGATGTCATCGGCATAGCAATGGTAGCTCAGATTGAGGCTGCACAGGACAGGGCCAAGTGCTTTTATATAAATGCTGAAAAGAAATGAGTGGAGGACTGAACCCTGAGGAACACCAGACAAAATAGGATCGAGCTCTCAGTTACATCCCCCAAGGCTAATAATAATAATAATTGCATTCATGGAGCGCTTTCCACCAGATATTGATTAAGAATTATAAGAATTACAATGAAATAAATAAAAACAGTATCTACAATAAAACGTTTCGACTGCTTTAAGTACACTCAGATGAACTTGTAAAACTCATATATCTGGCATTTCCAGCATCTGCGAAAAGCCAGCATCCGTTGAGATGACGGTTATTGTTACATATTACTGGTTGTGGAATGTACATACTCAACCTTATCGCTTTGTTCAAACAGAGTAAGTCTTTGTGTTATTGCTTTATCATGCAACCATTTGTGAATAAACATCTCGGTCCATTGTTCGAAATTTAAAGATAAAAGTGCGGCCCTGCAATTACTTGGGTACCCTGTTGCTGGCAGAAGGGCCTCGGCTAAAGGGAGATCTGGAGATTCTCTCAGGATACTGTGACAAACGCTTCTACGTTGACAATACACCTTAAATAGACGCTGCAGTATACACACTTCACCATGTGCCGGTAGACTGTGGTGGAATCCATTCACACTGCTGGGAGTAGAGTGAGGGGAGGGGGAGGAGGGGTGACAAAGCTCACACCATTGCTTGAACATCAAGTCAACAGTTGCCCACCTGGACATCAAGTCAACAGTTGCCCTCCACTGCAGCATCACTTCGCCGAACGAAGACGTAGGTGGCGAAATGTTGGCTCTTTTCTCTCGAAGCGCCTTGCGCACGTGTGTTTATACAGTCGAAGATTACTCATCAGTGTCAATGAAGCACCGTTTGAACAATGATCTTGAAACTTTATCGCGCCACGCAGCACTGCTGGCAAAAGGAATAGAAATAGAGTTGTGTTCTTGTGCGTGTCACATTCATATTGGAATGTTACAAGGCCCCGATTGTCTGCAGCATTTCTCATCACAATACTCATTTGGCATGCGTGTGTACGCACGCGCATGTGTGCGTTTGCATATAATATTATGCTGTTCATGAAGCTTACATAAAATGTGCTATTGCCCGCAACATGCATTCCCAATGAGCTATGGAGGGACTCGCTTGTGTTTTAAGGTATTTCTGGTGGCACCAGCCAAAGATGAGTCACAGGATAATTGTTCCTTGCTGCCAACAGTCAACAGGATTATATCTGTTAATAAATAATAATGGAAATTAGCATAATAATTACGTGATATCGGCAGCGACCAACTGGGATTTGTTTACGTCAGAGGAAGGTGTAATTGGCTTGGACACAGCAAGGCAGTCTCTGCTCTCGCTTTGGCTTATGGGGATATTGAGGCATTCACCGTTAGGAGCTTCTAAATCTCAATGCCAATCCTGATTAAGGTCATCAATCTGACAGGTTACAAAGCAAAGGTGGTTTTTTGTCACCTTTGATGGGTACAGGTTATAGCTAATTCAGTTCTAAAAATGTATAGGATAATATTAACATATCCGGGAAGTGTCTCGTAAACTTTAAAAAGTGAAATATGATAACTACTGACCACCATTTACAGCATTTATTGCAGATTGGATGTACACTCGCTATTACAGGCACATGATCGCATAATGTGTCAGTTGATAGCTATTTATCTGGGAACATTATAAAAATAACAGTGTGTCAACCGCGAAACACATTTTGCAGTGTTGCTACAAGTAATTTCCAGCATAATTTTAGCAACGTTTTGGACAATATTATATTCCATGCCGTCAATCATGCATGTCTGTGTATTTTCTCAATTACTCTAGAAAACTCATATTTCCCAAATGCGTCTTAACGCAATATTGCGATTCTCAATGCGGTACACCACATTCTTGTTTCCATTATAGTTTTCTGGCAATTTGACCTTGGAGATCATCCAGCCTGGCATTTTAGAGATGTGACCAATCCGATAGAGTTGTTATTTCTGAATTATTACACTAAGTGGTGTCAGCTTTGATTTTATCAGAGACGAGCGTCTGATTCATGGTATTCACATCAAGATTCCTTTAAACAATAAACACAATTGGGCAGATATATTACATGTAATTTTGGTTTTACTTATTGCTGTTTCATTGACAATAGGACCAATGCTGCAATTATATAATTCCCAATTCATTGCAAGTATTTTCATTTTGAGTATGACAGCACTGCCTGCGTATTTGCGTGGGATCTATCACGGGGAGGGTGGAAGGTGGGCGGAGGGGGGGGCGGGATGCATGATCCGACACAGAAGCCCAGCTCAACTCTGTGACATGCGCTTGACGTCATGTGCGATCACTTCTCCCGCCGCCTGCATGGCAGCGAGCCACCCGCGATGCCAGACAGCAAAACTTTGTACAAATATAGTATGATATTTGGACTAATATACTGTCATACATGGCTTGCTATATTTCTATTAATATCACCAGATATTTAAGGTCCACTGTGAAGCATACGATGCATGTTTATATGTAATACACCCACCGCACTAACCAAGACAGCTTCTCGCCTGCAACAAAGCACCTCTGTAAATACATTACCTCTCGCTCAAATCATCATTGTGGGTTGCGTGTAGCACCTACTCAATGAGCGTGTCCTGAGGTGGCTTCCGGCTCTCTGCGCGCCTGCTGTGATGTGTTAATTCAATTCGTATCCCCTGCAATTTTCACGGTGACAAATGTTCATTTTAATATCGCATACATTTAATCATAACACCATACTGTGACACAGTAATTGTGGTGTTGGGTGTTGGGTAGAAACTAACATCCATCATCATAAACCATTTGCACTCCACTGTTGGATGGAAGGTTTTACTTTCTTATGATCACTGCCCTGTGTTTTGTGCGGCAGCAATCCATCATACACACATGCCATGATTTCATCAGTCTGCTGTTTGGTCATTCCTTGAAGCATGTTTCTTCTCTTGACAGCTGTTTTGTGAAAATTGCGCAATTACAATTACATTTGGCATGCAATTATAACGTATTTATAGTTGTTTATGATCACTGCAGCTCCCTTCTCTTTATTCTGTGCAGTGCGTAAATTAATGTAGGGTTAAACCATCTATTATGAATTTAAAGTGCACATGTAACCTTGCAGTGATGGGCATGGGGCAGTTGTTCTTGTGACAGCTTGACAGAGCATCAAACACTCATGGCAATGAGCCTCATACTGAGCACCACGTGAGATGACATGGCACCGTCATAAATAGATTAAAACTCTGCCATGATACATCAAAGTCAAAATAAATATTGGCTCTAGCTAGTGAGAGGTCCATCTGCTTGCATTTTACTCTGTGAAGGAGGTCTTTAGTGTCATAACACATTTGTCTGCTTCGTGCCGTGCTGGTAAAAGCCAAAAGTGAATAATTGAATTAGACTTGTCCACATTGTCACGAGGCACGCAACTGGGAACAAATGCACAATAAAGTTTGGTAGCTGCTGTTACGAATGTTTATTCTGGCAATGTCAAAGGAGATGCTGCCATGGTGTTGTAGTGGTGAGCACACTGGACTTGCAATACCGAGGTTACTCGTTTTATTCCGTTAATGCAGCTGAAACAATGGTGCACCCAGTGGTATAACTGGGTACACGATGGTTGATGTGCTGGTCGTATGTCGTGGTATAATGTGTAGGTACGTTCACCCTTCCCAATGTGTTTGGTCAGTGAGAAAGAGCAGGCTTATACCTTCTACAGAGCATTATAGTGGAGGCCCTTCTTGAAATCTCGCTATGGGAACATAGCTTTTGCTCTCCTGGAATAAACATTTTTTTGGCAGAGTGTATGGAATAATGTACCATCTGCTATGCAAGGGATGATAAGGCAACGTGAACATTTATTGTGGGAAAGTCACATCGAAGATCCCTCTTGCAGATGTTTTCTGACATATGAAGCTTTGTTCAGTGAAATTTACAACAGCATTTTTCTTCCTATAATATGATGCTTAGAGTACAATTGGGGATACATTGTCGACAAAATATCCCCAACACTTAGAAGTAACAATATAGAAACCATGAAATAGATAATCCAAAACATATTCAATGCGATTCAATGAGCCTGTTTAATTGCTGGTCACTTGTAAGCTGAATACTGTTTGGACATAAGCTCTGCTTTCTGATGCCCCGAAATATTCTTAACTTGGGCTTGACGCTCAAATTCGACAATACTAGGGATTTGTATGATAGGTTGTTTTTTTAATCATTAATTAGATTTTCAATTTTTTATACCCAATTATAGGTCATACTTTATGTTTTCCTATTTTTGGATTTGCTTAATTTGTTAACTCTCACTGTTTGTGCACCAAAAGTAATCAACTTAAAACAGTTTTATTTAAAAACAAATCAAGAATAGAATGTACTTACTTAAAATGTCATCAGTAAAACTATTTAGTAATGTTTTCAGTTTCCACTCTATGAATGCAATAAACATTGTATGCTATATTTGCACTGTTGTGAACTTGAGAATATTACACCCAGCAGGTGATGCCACGTCCCCTGACATCATATTTTCGCATCAATTCGAAGCAACATTCTTGAGTTACCCGCATGAGTCTCTGTGTGGATTTTGTACCTTCTCTCCGTGTCTGCGTGGGTCATCGTCAGCCACTCTAGTTTCCTCCCACCGTCCAAAGACACGATGCTGTTGCTTAGGTTAATTGGTTTACTAATCCATCCCGGTGCCTTGTGATGGATTGGCGTCTGATATGGGGTACAGCCCTACCTGGCGCCCTTCGCTTATGACCTTCCCCCAGACTAAACGAGTGCTAAAAAGAGCTACATAGACCAACCATTCTTCCCAGCTTAAATAAAAAATGACCTACATTGTTTTTTTCATGCAATATTGATACGTACCTCTCCGTGTTGTTCTATTTAGAAAACACAAACGATTAGGAAGACATCCCTTCCATCCAAACGAACGAGAATAACATAGTTGTGCATTTTCACGTAGTAATGTGTTAACGTTACCAACCCCATTATGATCGGTTCACCACAAGTGTTTGTTTACATTACGTTGCATTGGTCATAACATTCGTCCAATGTGACAGCTGCTGTGGCTTTGTTAATGCTCGTCTGTCAAATGGGGGCGCATTTAGAAACCTTGGCAGGTTAAACATCAATAGCGATAACGCCTAAGGATATTATTAACAGAAACAATAATAATAATAAAACTGTGAGGTGGAAATAATCCAGGGCCGAGTGCATGGAGACAATCTCATTGCATATTCTTGGAGTTGAAGAGTATGTACGCCATATGCCTGAGCGTTTTTTTTGCATGACAGGTTTAAGCTGACATTCCGAGGTCGGCACTTGTTAGTCGAGTGTGAAAAGCACAACTCTGCCGCTACTGAAGCTCTAAACCTTGGAACGCGCCTGCATTATGCATTTGCGTCTTTGAAATACGACGCTTTCACTGACATGGTTAAATCGAGGGAGCATTGTCATGCTCACGGGCGCTTTCGCTGTTCTTGTTCGAGACTCATTCACAGTTAAGTTATCTTTAATCAAACACATTGTTTTAAAATATATGTTTATTTATATCTTCATTTCCCACACACGGTGCATACTGTGCGGCCTTAAAGATCGTGCGCCTCCTTGTTTACAGAGGCTCGTTGTTGGGATTTTACCGAGTCGGCTGCACTTCTCTGGAAATCAAGTCGCACTGCCCGTGGCTTTGTGTGGGATGCACGGCACAGGGGTGGGGAGAGATGCACGGGGTGGGGAGAGATGTGAAGTCAACGCGACATTAGCACAAATCATTCTCAGTGGGGTGCAGCTAGATGTCACCGCCGCGTACCATCCAGGCAGTTAAGCACGCAGGTAGCCAGCCAGCAAAACTTAAAAAAATAATAGTGTCACAACCGAACGGCAGGACAAGTAAGTGATGTGGGTGAGAACTTATAAACTCAACGTATTTATTGTTAAAAAAATACACAAAAAATTCATCTCATCTCATCTCATTATCTGAAACCGCTTAATCCTATATAGGGTCACGGTGAGTCGGAGCCTATACCGGAAACACAGGGCGTAAGGCAGGAATACACCCGACGACGGGACGCCGGTCCATCGCCGGGCATTGCGGGACAATTTTTGTCTGCGAGCCAATCAACCTATCCAGGAGCATGCTTTTGGACTGTGGGAGGAAACCGGAGTACCCGGCGAAAACCCACGCGGACACGGGGAGAGCATGCAAACTCCACACAGAAAGGCACCCGAGCCGAGAGACTCGAACCCGGGACCTTCTTGCTGTGAGGCGTCAGCGCTAACCACGGCGCCACCTGTTTATAAAATGTAGTATTAACAAAGGGGGCGGCACGGCGGTCCAGTGGGTGGCGCTGTGGCTCAGGTGCCTTTTTGTGGGGAGTTTGCATGTTCTCTCCCCGTGTCCGCGTGGGTTTTCGCCCGGCACTCCGGTTTCCTCCCACAGTCCAAAAAAACATGCTGCTGCATAGGTTAATTGGCTTGCAGACTAAATTGCCCGCAGTGCCCGGTGATGGACTGGTGTCTCATCGTGAGTGTATCCTTGCCTTGCGCCCTGTGTCTGCCGGAATAGGCTCCGGCTCACCGCGACCCTGTGCAGGACTAAGCGGCTTCTGACAATGAGAAGAGATGAGATGTTTTATTCAAATATTTGCAGACTTAAAATATGAACTTTTCCGTATTAAGATCTTTGAATATGACACTGGGTGTCTATATGCTGCCATATAATCCAATACATTCTGAAATAATTATCATCTTACCTGTTCTTGCTGTACAGTATTAGTAACACGTTGACATTACCTTCACACCTTCAACTGCTGTATCGAATGCTACACAATGTCACAGCAAATAACAAAAAACGCACTATTCCAATATATTTCCTCTCAGTGGGGGGCAGTCGGGCAGGGGGTGTCTAAGCAGTGAGATTTGTATCTGTTATAAAAACATATTTTTGTGATTTTATGATAAAAATAATAATCCATAAGCACAAATAGCAATAACTCAACAGCTGTGTCAATCATTATCACAAAGAGGAAACATAATATGTGGCGTTTTGGCCAATGAACTTACGTTAATAACGGAGAGATAACAGCGAGGCTACACAGGTCAATTTTATGAATGTCACCGATTATAACCCTTCTCCATTTAAGGGCGTGTTATTGACCAGTGTGTTGCGTTTTTAATGTTTTTTACATGTCTATAAAAACAAATGTAGTGTCCCTGTAAATTAAGATGGCAATGAACTTACAATGACACGTTACACTAATACCCTTAAATTGCCGATTCTTGTATACTCTTCCTACTTCGGTACTAAATACTGAACATCACAATTCATTACTGGCCACCAAAACTATTGTCGTATGGGTCCCTTAACGTCCGCCTTGGAGTGAGCTGTGGCCTACGTTTAGTATCTGCTTCCTCGTGGGTTGTGGTATCATTTACTGTATAAGCATTACGCCTCTTTTGACCTCAACCGTGGGCCCTCTGTGGTACTCTCCCAACACTTAGCTAATGTCGGGTCGTCCTTTTGCGCCCGTTTTAGCTCCACCACCGTGACTCCCCTGAATCGGGTCTTTTAGATTTCTTATGGGTCGTACGGGTCCTCACCCTTACCGCCCGCGAGTCTACTACCTGAGTGGCGTGTATTTTGTGAGGTACTGCCAGCGGTTTTCTCTCCTGTATGGGACTCTGTTTATATGGGTCTATCCCAGCCTATAGCACCTGGGATGTTTCCCATAACGAGATCGTATGGAAGCCATTCCATACAGAGAGACTCCACTTGCCCTGAGTAGAATGGGGTCTTAACTGTAAGGATGACCAGAGGACACCGCCTCGCTATGCCATCCATTAACCGACGTAACATTTTGCGCCCTGGTTACCTGTGAGGTGTGAACCAGCGTTCGGCGCACCACAGATCCTGAACACCCGGAGTCTCTCAATACCATGACGGTCTGGTCCCCTCGAGGGCCTTCAGAACTCATAACGCCGTGGACACATTGCCAAGATTGGGATCGTTTACCCAGTGCGTAGCTCTGTCCGCTGACAGGCGTTGGCCTGTGAACTCTTTGATAACCAAGCCGAGCACTTCGCCCTGGCTCTTACCAGTCCCTCGGGCAACTCCGCAGGCAGCAGCGCTCCTCACTTGAGTTCCTGTGCGCCGGTGCCAGCAGTCGCGAGCGGAACGGCGCGTGTGCTTCCGCAGACACTCAAGCGGACCCCGGGACGCGTGGTCTCTCTCGTCGTCCACTTAACACGTGCTGGTGGAGTCGCCTTTGCCATCTCCGTACCTAAGCGCTCCTCCTAACGCAACTGGAGCCACGTGTCGGCCGCGTACGTTGGACGGTCCTGTTGTAATCATAATAATTGCATTTCTCGAGCGCTTTTCACCCGAGGGTCACAAAGCGCTGCACAGAGCTGCGGAGAGAGCGGCACGACAACAGCAATGACATGAGAACGGAAAATCAGCGGCAATAACATGTTTTGGGTTTTTATAAAATATACACATTATTGCAAGAACAACATGTAAAATATGGTCTGACTTTCAATAAAAAATTTGAAATGCAAAATTATTAGTGTCTATCATACATATGTTGGGAAATGGTTCCGTGTAACATTTATCGTATAATAATAATTGCATTTCTAGAGTGCCCACCACCCGAGGGTCACAAAGCGCTGCACAGAGCTGCGGAGAGAACGGCACGTCAACGAGATAAGAACGGCAAATCAGCAATAACGGTTTATTTTCGAGATTTTTTTTTTACAAATCCGAGTTGTGGAGAGAACTGCACGTCAACAACATTAGGACAGTTCAACTGAAAGTCAAAAAGCAGCAATAAATTATAGAAGGATATAAAATAAGCGATTAAAAATATAGGGTTAAATGGGATTGCATAGAGTTGTGCGTTCCTGTGCACAGAAACACCACCATATCTTTGGTGCAAGCTTCTAAAGTCTGCTCTCTAATTAACACTTGGACCAAACGAGCTCTAACCCATTGAGTTCTATTCCGCAGGTCAGATAGTGTTCCAACCTGGCCACAAATTGTGCCATGCTCTGTCTCAACTCGGGTTTAGAATGTACGTCTAAAGCTGTCCTCTGTTCGCTGAAACTGATGTAGCAGCGCTGTCTTCAACATGTCGTCGTTAGCGTCCTCTGCGCTCAATTTCTGGTTCACGAGCAGTGCCTTCGTTTCAACCAAAGCACTCAGGTTCACAGATCAAAGTCGCGGGTGGCCACTGGTGGGAGCGTGCGCAACCTTCAAAGCGGAGGAGGAAAGCTTCAAAAAATTATTTTTAGCCGACTCAAACGGGACAAGCTTAGGCGTTGAGCTCGCCAGCGCCGGCCTGCTTCCTCTCATTCCACGGCCTTTATTCGCCCTAGCTCTGCAGCCAACCTTATCTCCATGCTGAGACGCATCTCTTCATCGTCCTTTTACCATTTATGTTCCCCAGCCCCCATGCTCTCTCTCCGCCTTTCTCTGCACTCTCCCACGTTCATCTCACACTCTCCCACGCGCTTTCTCTCTCTCTTTCACTCTTTCACTCTTCTATCTCCCTGCCTGCTGTTCTCTCGGCTCTCTGCGACGCACGTTCACTTTTACTATGCGCTTGCTGCTCAGCAAATAACGTTTGTAGGTTGTCCCCCTTGGTGGTCCAACCCGACTGAGGTCGAATAGATCCTGGTCCATATTGGCTCACGATCTCAGGGGAAACCTCCTCCTGTGGGCAACCATTGTGCCCACCTGCTTTCCGTTCCACTCCTCTCTAAATTCCAGACTCGAGTCCCCAGTTTGCCACAGCGCCAGCGGTTACGGGCGACAGCGACCACATGAAGGGAGTTCAGTGCTTGTTCGCAAGGTGGGTGCCCCGGGGGCTAGTGGGGCAGCTGCGTATTGGGGGAAGGCTTTGCCACGTGGAGAGATCCAACCAGAAGACGCCAGGCAATTCATAACAATAAAAATTGCATTTATAAAGCGCCTTTCACCCGAGGGTCACAAAGCGCTGCACAGAGCTGTGGAGAGAACAGTATGTCCAGCAATAATAACGACAAGAATAGCCAGTCAGCAACAGTAACGGTTTTTGTTTGTTTGTTACAAATTTGAGCTCTAGAGAGAACG
Source organism: Mordacia mordax (assembly GCA_036362905.1). Classification (NCBI taxonomy): domain Eukaryota; kingdom Metazoa; phylum Chordata; class Hyperoartia; order Petromyzontiformes; family Petromyzontidae; genus Mordacia; species Mordacia mordax. The sequence goes on from JAZEWT010000013.1 coordinate 22,386,402, forward strand.
GCATGTCAACATCAACAACATCAAAACAGTTAACTGAAAGATAATTAATGGCTATAATTTATGGAAGGACATAAAATAAGCGATCACAAGAGAAGACATTTGCATTGTGTGCTATGAACACACTGCCAGTCAACACCGGCGACATTAACACCAGAGACAAACAACTCAAAGTCTGAACGGTTGGCGTGAATAGTGTTACCTATTCATGTGGCCAACGTTCTGTTAGACGAGCAGGAATATTGGAACACGCTTCAGAGAACGTAAAAACTTAATCTCACAAACACAACTATGGGCAGGTGCAGAACCTGTCTGCTGACAAGACCATAGAGTTGAGTTTGTTTAAAACGAGTTACTACTGGCCGAGACTAATTCGAGAGTCCTTTGAAAATGAGAGGAATAAAAATGACGTGAACCGTTCTGATAGCCATAGGCTAAGTACATCTTGAAAATTCATTATTAAGCAATAACCTAAAGATTTAATGTAATGTATTCTAAATAGTAGCAATCCACTTAACAACAATTAGTGAATTAATGTAATTGGCAATGTCAGCCTATTGTTTAAGTATCACTTACCTAACTCGTAACATTTGTTTAATTAAATATTAACATAACATATATTATTCATGCGAATATATTATCCCTTTGGGTCCTTGCACAGGTGGGCACACTGATGACATTAACGCCTCGCTATATTTAAAGACCCATCATCCAGAAGACATCCGGAACCTCTAATTCCAACTCGGTTGTATGAAGCTGAGTGTAATCTCTAGCGAAACTTGTTATTCATTATAAATGTTGTGGGATAGTTATGTTGATCCAATAGTTGGTTAATTCCCTCCACACCTTGTGAAGGGACTGGGTTTGTGAAGTGGTTAGCGAAGGAGTGCATACTTGGGCTAAACATAGTAGGATTGCGAAGACAGTAGATTCATCATGGGTTGACGAACAGAATTAACTGAAATGGGCTCTGTTCATCAAATATATTTCATGATCTTTTTCCCATTTTTAACCCAACGTTGATTATTTTGTTTACACCAATACAGCAATATGTGTATGCTCATTGATCTTTTGTCAGCATGAGAATTGTCAATATTTATCTTGAACGCGTCTGATCAATAAATTACAGTAAGAATTTGCAGTCTCACAAACGATACTTTATTTTATTTTTTTTCAGGGATGTTGTATTTGTTGGAGAATAAATCCAGCATAAAATGTATTCCACTTTACGTACCGTTTATAATAATATTGGTTATGCATCAACACAAAGTGTACCTTTTAGAGACAATCATCAAAAAGTATACCTTCTAGACGCAATCATCAAAAAGTATACCTTTCTTAAAGTTTTAGATCCGAAAACATTATAATCCTCCACGAGGGAGGTGGTCGAATATTACTGGGCTGCACCATAACCCCCAGTGACCTGACTTCAAATCCCAACCACAGCTTACCTCTGTGGCGAGCGATATTTGAACTGGTCCTGACACCGCGATTTTCCAAGCCACACTCGTCAGTGTGGTGGACTTTTGCCATTCACACAGCGATTGCTACACAAATAACCCATAGCATCTCTACAGGCATACGCTCAACTGATTATTAAATGTTAACCCGAAATGTGATTGCCGTGATAGATGGATATGTGTTTATTATGATAGCGGAAAGTACCCAGTGAGCTTGCAAGCTCTAGTTGCTGAATTCCTGCGACATTATAACTGTGACTGCAAAGGCTAATGCAGTGGTTATGTTTGAATGGTGACTGATAGCGAACTCGGTGCAGTTGAGCAAGCTTAAGAGATTAACATATCTACGAAATAAATTGAAAGCCGTTTTGTGACAACGGCTGAATACAGGCGACCCAAGTAAGAGCACGATCAATCAAACCCCGTGACGAAGACTGGCACGGCGTTGGGGAGGCTCTTATAGAGCGGTGAATTGAAAAATAAAACTTGGTCACTTTATTATTATTTTTTAATGGTGATTATGAACAGGGCTGAATATATTTTGTAGACAGTGAGTGAAAAGAAGCGAGTTGTTTGGCTGGCTGGTCATCACTGATGCTGTGCGCAAATCCTCAGATAGCACTTGGAACGAACGTATCCTTGGCAGCTGTTGTTCTCGTGGCCAGAGGTTGCATTTGCCCTCCTTCATTCTGCCAGGAACTGCGGTGCTTAGTAGTGCTAATTACTCCTCGGTGGCCAGGTAATTGGATATGATTTGCATATGCATGTTGTTTCCTCCGGCATACATTCATCACGCCCATCGGAAGGAAATGCAACACATGTTGTGACTGGGCGGCGGGTGTGCAGCTGCGTGCGTGCAGCATCTCTGCGTGTTCATCCGCAGTGTGCATTTAAAAGCAAGTGTCTCGCTTGAAGCACACATTGCACGCCTCGTCTCTGACGAGGCGTGCAATGTGTGCGAGTTATAAATTGCATTATAATTGGCTTATATACAGGGTGCTCGATAAGTCGCTTCACGGACAATAATGGAACTTCATCGCAAGGAATAACATTCATACGTTTCTACAGAAATTGTTCAAAGTGCATTTCATCATATTCAATACACATATTGCACCTTTGGACCACTGAGCAATGTATAGAATGGGACAATTCATTGTTATAATTCAACGTTTCGAACTCTCGACACAGTAATTAATTATACTTGGTAAACCGACTTATGCCACACTGTAGAGATGAGAGCTATCGAGTGAGTGACCACTAGAAATGTTGATGATGTTCCAGAAGCATTAGGTGGTAGAACATTAGCATGGGTGCTGTTTAACAAACTTTTAGAACGGACAAAGACATCTCAACGGACTAAGACAAAGACATTTCGCTATGTCTCATGCCGATCGCACATGACTTCCATAATCAGTGAACCAAGCAAATTTTACACCCACACAGAATGGGGCAACATAGATGTGTAGACCTTCTTTAATTTATGTATATAACATATGCAGAATGTTAATGTTATATGTCTGACAGGTGTAGTCATGAATGATCTTTTAGGGTAATGGTCGAAATCATCTTCAAAGTAATTTGTGCCTCGAGTTGCCTGGCTGACTTGGCTGGGTTTTTCAACGCTCCGACAATAACGCTGTTCGCTGCTGCGGGTTCTTGACACTGAAACTAGCTGGGTAACTGGCTGCACAAGATTTTCCGTGTAAGAAATACATATTTAATTCATTGTTTTTCACCACACAGGTGAGGTCCGGTCCGTGTGTGGAATCGAGCCAAGAATTGGTTCAGGTATCAATCGCCTCTGACGTTTTCCAGGGTTCCTGACAGTGCACTAACCACTGCACCCACTTCTGTAGCGCGGTGCAATTTTCACCACGAGCTCTACAGCCCTAAATTGAGATGCAGAGTGTTCGTTTCTCATTCGCGTAGTGGAACAGTTGGCTTTATTGCCTGTTGAAATTGAGTACTTTGTGCAATGTTTCATTATTGGTTAAATATAACAAAAGGATGTTGCACTTATCTTAACGATAAAATAATGCTGAATAGTTAAACATTAAATGCTTCATTAAATTGTTTTATAAAAGTGAATTAGTGCAAAAGTATTAAGACAAAGCTAAGCCAATGGGTATATATATTATAGCCATAGCATGGTGTACAGTTGTTGTATGAGCAATTCCCCAAAGCACCCTCCCAAGCTCGAGGATATGCTCTTCAAGTATCTAGCAATGAACATTAATAACCCCTATTAATAGAGAAATAGACCATGATAATAATCCTCATTAATAGAGAAATAGGCCATGATAATAACCCCCATTAATAGAGAAATAGACCATGATAATTGGTGATTGGCTTCTGATGTCAAACAGCTTCGCAGTAAAAAATAAATTTCACTTAGATTCAACAAGCAAATGAGTCGGTCTTTACGTGACAACATTTTTCTCTCTCGAAGCACGCACAGTAAACAGTTGATAAAGAACATCTAAATTGGCAGGCATGCTTTGTGGAAACAAACATAATCGCACCACTGATGCATGACTACTCAGACTGGTGTTCAATATGAACTCACGACTTATTGCAAATCAAAGTATCAAATGCCTACGCCGTGGTAACGTGAATTTGATTCTCCACTGAACTCCCTCCCTTGGCAAACATCACTGCCGAGAGAGAGAGAGAGAGATAAATTAAGTTATTCTGTTCCCCCTCTTCATCAAAACTGCACTGACTGGTTTGGTGAAATTAAGTCAAATACATTCCCATGGCCTTCATTCAGCAGTGGATCGACTCACAGCTCGCACATTTTTTGAAATGTAAGATTAAACGTTATATTAATTATGATTAGTAATCCATGTAATTTCCAGTACCAATGAAAATGTTTTAAACGTGGAATTTTTGCTAATAGCATCCTTGTGCAAATGATTATTATTTGTTTTTCATTGTGCATGTTCGAGCAACATGGCTTGCTAATATGGCTTAACGTTGCACACATTGCCAGTTTGTTGTGGGATTTGGACGGTTCATGCTGTAACAGACGGGTCTCGTTGCCAGCGTGATGAACGCGCAGGCGAGCAATAATCCGCAGAAGTGAATTTACTTGCATTAAGATCGCCCATTATGGTAATAATAAATTATTATGGAAGTCTTGACACATGAATGTAGCAATAAACACACGTAAAATAAGGTTACATTATATAATCAGAAAAGACGATGGAGCTGGTTATATTTCATAGATACAGTATTGTGCAGGGTGAGAAACGTGAATGCCCATAGACAGATTTGTAAAAATACGTTTGTTGTACCAAACAACTTTGGCTGTCTTGCGCAATTCAGTTTAATATATCTACAGCTTATTCAGATGCTATGTGTATACCTTTCCAGGAATCTCTTAAGGCAATTTAAAACACAACTCGAAATATTTGTTATAATTTCATTTTTCAAACGTTCCTAGTTTGGGCCTCTTGACAAAAACGCGGACCATGCACATTTTTGTTTTCCCAGCGTCAATGTGATTGTCACGTGGCTTTGATAACCATTGCTCAGCAATGTTCAGTAAATGCGAATTGAATTAACCACAGGGATGTATCGCAATGGACGGCGTGCGTACTGTATCTACTTTTATTGCCAAAAAAAGATGCAAAAAATTCATGCGGGATGTTAATTCGGAGGAAGCGCTATTATTAAAATAAAAGCTGCTAAGATTGATTTAAATTTTGGAAATAAAAAAGCCATTAGATGCCCTCGCTCGCAAGTCTTCCGCGGCCTTTTAATAGCGCTTTGTCGCCTATAATAAGGTACAGGGGATGGCAGGCAACAAAGCCAACTCTGTCCTCAGTGCAGCGATTGTCAGAGGACCTTAAATGGATTTTAAGCCACCATCTGTTGAGTGGCAAATGCTTGCTTAAGCTGTCAGCGATGAGTTATGGACGGGAGGAAATTCTGAAGCTGCAGCAAGGAGCTATGGGACCGCCGTGTCCTGAAAATGCGCGTTAATATTAACACAGGTTCTGACTGATAACGCAGCCAGCAACGCGGCTGTATTGCAGTACGATGCCATTCCCCCAAGTGTCTGTGAATAATGTTACAGCTGTTTGTCAATGTTGGCCTCCAGTACGAGTCCATTGATACATTCGAATTGGAAGTTATGAAACAATTTTCTATATTTGGTTTGTTTTGTGCAGGAATAAATAATTCGCATACGATTATTGATCTTCCGCAGGCCTATATCTCCAAACCGGTATTACATTACGCAACATTAAAGTGCTATTGTATTATTATTGATACAGCTGAACATGCTTTTGAAAGGTTGCACATGGGAGGAATGGATTTTTCAAATGGGGCGGCGCGGTGGCCCAGTGGTTAGCGCTGTCGCCTCACAGCAAGAAGGTCCCGGGTTCGAATCTCTCGGCTTGGGTGCCTTTCTATGTGGAGTTTGCATGCTCTCACCGTGTCCGCGTCGGTTTTCGCCGGGCACTCCGGTTTCCTCCCACAGTCCAAAAAGCATACTGCTACATGGGTTAATTGGCTCGCAGGCTAAATTGCCCCGCAGTGCCCGGCGATGGACTGGCGTCCCATCGTCGGTATATCCTTGCCTTGCACCCTGTTTCTGCCGAGATAGGCTCCGGCTTCACTGTGACCCTGTATAGGACTAAGCGGTTTCAGACAATGAGATGAGATGAGATTTTTCAAATGCTGTTTTGCTAGGCAGTGCCGCACGTTAACTGTTCCTTTTAGTTGAAGCTTTATATACAGACAAGGCTGCTAATACTGCATTTTCCCCATCATCTCCGAGATCTTTGAAACGTTATTTGATGGCAAGTAGAGAAGGGTTGTTCTGCCGCGGCTTGTCACACCGGAGGCGTTATCACGGTTTGCGCTGTGATTTTACAAACCGGAGGTCTGTGTTACTTAACAGTGAAGCACGGCGTGGGGTGGGGGTGATGATGGGAGAGGATCGCAAAGGAAATAGAGAAATGTGGAGTTGGCTGAAGCGATGTCGCAGCACTCGAAATAAGGAACAATTAGCCATTCTCTATGACAGGGGGGCTTTCGCTGGTGTGATATTGCACAAGGAAGCTTAACTGCAACGTGTGACGGACGTGCATAAAATATAGCAGACTACATTATTTTAATGGTGTAGTAAAGATATCAGTCAAACACTATATCAGTATGTTTTGTATGCAACTATTGTACGCTTTGGACACCCATCTGTAGACAGGGTTTTTTTAGTGGGAACTAAAGTGTTTTGTTGAACATTTCAGTCTGCCAAGTTCGTGCAGTATTCTCATTACGCAAGCGAAAGATGGTTCTTTGTCGCTGGGAGGAGGAGTTCAGGGCGAAATAAGGTTCTGTCGCAAGCGTTGAGACGAGAATCGGCAGCCAATGGATCTCAATGCAACGCTTTGTGACCCTCGGGTGAAGAGCGCTCTATATATGCAGTTATTATTAATTATTAAGAGGAATCCTTAGTGGGACTAGCAGAGTATTCGCCCTGCGGACGATCGATCTTCTTCCAAGCATCTAACACGTTCTTCTCATGTCGGGATAAATGCCTGAGATTGCCTAAGACGGTTGATGGTAGTTCTGCAAAAGTGCTCATGTAAAGCTGAAACAGTGTTAACGTTTTAGAAAAGTAATCGATGCATGTGACGTGAACGCCTCAGTGTTTTGCGCCTGTGAAGGATTTCAAACCAGTACCCTCAGTGCCGAGCTACTTACATATAAACATACATACAAACACACTTGCTCATTATCTAACCTTAATATGGAGTGCTCATGAGCCGCAGTAAACATTAAGCACGTAACGAACATAAGCAAGCTAGATATGTTCTAATTTTTCAGGAGTTCACATTCCAATTACATTCTCTTGACAGTGGTTTCGTGCACGTATTATTGAATGGCAGCTCCTTTGTGTATTTTTAAAGAAATTGTACGAGACATTGGTATAGGTGAAAAGACACACAGTTATTTGTACAGGAATGTCTATTAAGCAATTTAATTGTACAAAAATATTATTTTGCACCAGTTCAAAACAGACATGAGACCGTTCCCTTGCCACTTCATGTTTTTTTCCCCTAATTATGAGCCAGAAAATTTTTACTTTAAAGCAATCCATGATAAAAATTGATGATGTGTTTTAAAATTATATACCAGAAAGTTAAAGTAGGTTTTTATGCAGTTGTGGAATAAATAAAAGAACATGTAGCACACAAACATCATCTTTTGGTGGCCTGAACTCATTGATCATAAACAAAAAGGCTACACTTCTCGGCCTAGGACATGTTAAAAATCTGTTTCTATTTGATGCTAATGGTACGACACCAACTGATATTTGTATGGCTATGTGCGTTGACCTTACTGATGCATTACACATGCAGCTTGTCCTTGCTAATGATGTACTTGTGGTCATTCAAGCATTCTCCTTTGCCTCACTGAGTTTCCCGCTGTTGCAGACAAGGGTAAAAGTTGCAAAGTCGACTTGATGCATCTGCTGATGCATTCTACTCCCATACTCCAAAGGCAAACGTGACGCGCCGGTCGAGGTATTGCTGGTCGCTTCCGTGTGTGCAATCGAGGTTGAGAATACTTTCTCTTCAAATCAGGGTGTAGAATGTCATGGGGCATATCGAGCCATCCGAGTGAAGGTCTGCTCGGCTTAAAATACTCATTAACTCTATTTACACATATTCCAAGTATATTACATCTCCATTTACAATTGGCAAGGAAATGCACGTAAGCCGAGGCATTGCGGTATTTGATATTACTCTTCAACCCAGTGTGCTCAAGAGGTTGGCTCAGATAATTCTGCTCCTAATTGATCTGGATGAACACGTAATGCGTGTGATAGAGGGTATTAAGTCAGTAATTTTTCAAGCGAGCTGTCACGTTTTTGAATCGTCGAGTGATTGAGGCATCATTCCACATTTGCGATAATTAATTTCTATATGAACATTTAGTCAATGGGTCTGCCAATTGTGCTCTAAAAAAAACTGTGTCGTAAACCTTCCACCACCAGATACGGCCAATTAGTAAGGTTTGTCACATGAACAAAACTGTGTCAAATCTACACTATCTCAGCACACCGGCGCGTTGGAGAGCAAACTCACGGCATTAACAATGGAAAACGACGTTTCGTTGATGATTACAATCAGCATAATCAGGCAACCCGCACCAACTTGAGACGAGCAGCTTCAAAGGAATGTTCTGGTTTTGGGTATATATATATAGTCATCAACCACGTGCTTACTCGTGCCGGGATCCAATGCGGAGGGGGGGGGGTTGAGAGTGTTGACTTCAGTTATTAAATATGGAGCATCCTCTTCTGCACCTGAACATCTGAGCTGAGCCTTTGAATTTAATCTCGAGGTAGATCTATATAAAATCTACTCATCGTATGATTCTTTCTCTATCACGAGCTCGCACGCTGCCATTGTCCCCAGAGACTCCCATTTGTGAATTTATCATTCTCAGCCTACTTAGTTGTCCTCACGCTCAACTTACTGATTATGAAGGTCTCGGAATTTCGTTGTGCTCTCCGATTTAGTTTCTTTTGCTGCTACTAAAAATACAATCCGGTTCTAATGTAAAATCTTCTCTTTAAGTATTGTTTATAATGTTGATCTTCAGCCTCTTCCTGGGAGACATCTATGGGCCTCAACGAGCTCAACACAGGAAGCATCACTGGCTCTTGTAATGCAGGTGAGATTTTCATTGTAGCGAAAGTTAGTTGAGCATTAGTACCCGCTTAATCCTGTACATGGTTGCAGGGGTACCGGAGCCTATCCCGGCAGACATAGAGCGCCAGGTGGAGCTATACCCAGGACGTGACGCCAGTACATCGCAGGGCACATTATTTGGGGCTAAATATTCAGCATGACAATGGTCCTAGACAGCAGCGTGTCATTGGACGGTGGGAAGAAACCGGAGTACAAGACGAAAACTCACGCGGACACAGGGAGAGAACACGCAAACGCCACACGGAAAAGCACCCGAGGCCGTAATCTAACCTGGATCCTTCTCGCTGTGCGGCTGTAGCGCTACTCACTGCACCACTGCGCCACCCATTGTGGCCAAAGATAAGGCCAAACTAATTATGGACAGAAACTATTTAGTTCACATAAACATGACTAGGTCATGAGGTAGCAGCATTTATATTAAAGCAATAAAATGCTCAACTAGAGAGGCAAGATAATAAGGTGGATAGAGCCAATTTAAATAATGCAATAACAAAGCACCACAGAGTACATTAGAAGTGGGTGTGAGATGCACACGGAAATGGAAAACACATCTGTGTAAATAGGGCGGTGCGGTGGCGCAGTGGTTAGCGCTGACGCCTCACAGCAAGAAGGTCCCGAGTTCGAGTCTCTCGGTTCGGGTGCCTTTCTGTGTGGAGTTTGCATGCTCTCCCCGTGTCCGCGTGGGTTTTCGCCGGGTACTCCGGTTTCCTCCCACAGTCCAAAAGCATGCTCCTGGATAGGTTGATTGGCTCGCAGACTAAAATTGTCCCGCAATGCCCGGCGATGGACCGGCGTCCCGTCGTCGGGTGTATTCCTGCTTTGCGCCCTGTGTTTCCGGGATAGGCTCCGGCTCACCGTGACCCTGTATAGGATTAAGCGGTTTCAGATAATGAGATGAGATGAGATCTGTGTAAATAAGAGCACGTATATTTAGGGTCGTTAATGAACGTGGTTCAGAAACAAACGGACGATATACAAGTGACATTAGAGGAGTAGTGCTTAGTGACAAGCACACAAATAATTACAGATACTACACATTGTATATTCATCATCACCATTACCACTGGCAACAATAAATCAATCGCTGTTTGGGATCTTCTGCAAACGGGCACAATCTCTCACGCACTCTTGATGTAAAAATCCACTCAGCACCTGTGCCAGCTGATGTCATCGCTCTATCTCCATGGTGAATGACGTCTACAGCGCATGTTTTTGTGTTCCCCCTGGCTTGTTCGCTGTGATTACAGAGTGGCAGACAAGGCTATTATCTCTTCTTGTGACGTGTCCTGCCAAAGCCCACATGCACGCTTAACAGTCAGGATGATGTTCATAATTTGCTTACGGTCTCTGTGTGCATTTCACTTTCTGCTTCTGAGATAATAATATAATAATAACTCTGTCGACACATTTCCGGCTACTTTACACACGTTTCAGTTGTTCCTTCTCCTCCGTTAATAGTCATGCTTCACGTCTTTATGTCTTGTGCGAGGACAAACGCTAGTAGGAGAGGATATCGTTGTATTATCTATGAGCACACTTGGTTTTTCCTGCTTACTATTTGCCTTTACAATTGGTGGCACAATTGTTTAATCCTCTTACCTATATTCAAGGTTTATGGATAAATTGTGTGATGACCTTCGGGCATTCATTTGACTTTCTCATTTTTTTTTCTTTAAATAAATCTGGGCACCTATATTTATGGTTGGAAAATGCGAACTGAATAACTGCTGGTACAGTTAAACAAACTCGTGTGTAAAGTGAATATTTATTTGTCCGTTCGCGTCATGCGATGACATTCTTTCCGGCGGGTCCGGGGGCTTTACGGGTTCGGGCAGAGAGCAAACCACGAGGTGGGCAATGTGCCGCATCATCTCAAAGTCATCCACTTGCATCCAGTATCAAGCATCATCGAGGCAACGCTGTGAGATCATTTATTTTAGGCGTTTGGACACGTTAACGATCACGTGTTGGTGGTGGTTTCGTTAAAAATGATGTTTGATGGGTTGCTTTGGAGGGCGCTTTGTTGCACAGGCACTGTTTTTGTATCGTTTGTTGGCAGTTTTCACCAGAATGTTAATGAAGAAGTGTGAGAGCAGTAGCGGGTGAACCGTACTGTGTGTTCATTGGCTACGGTTTGACTTGGTGTTTCGTCAGAGTTTCGACACACTGCGCGAGAATCCTGCGAACGGAATGCCCTGAAACTCCAATCTCTTCAATGTTGCGCTGCTATGTCCTGGAGCGCAGCGATTGTGGACTTGTTCCGTATGCAAGGGATAGAGTGTTTGCCTCCCAACACTCATGTGATTCCCTCCTCCCCCCCCCATACTTCACTTTCCTCCCACAAGTAAACATTCATTAATTGATTGTTGGCACGTGTCTGCCTCGTCCTGCTTGTCTTCAGTGTGCAGCAGTGAGTTGGAGGGCACATTGAAAGTGAACTTGTTGTTAAGTGAATAAGACGCCCCTCTCCACCCCTCTCTCTCTCACGAATTCTCCTTCACAATTAACAGAATCATGTGCCGTGACAACAGCCAGCGCGATTTGATTTGGGTTTTTTTTTGCAAACCTGTATTGATTGCTGGAGGCAGTCGTGAACATAAGTCGCGAGTACATCATCGAGTGCTTTCACGCTTGAGCAATGGGTGCGTGCGTGCGCCTGGACGTGCGTGCGTGCTTGCGTGCGCCTGTACGTCGTACACGTGCGTCCGTCTCTACGAGTCAGTACGAGTCAGTACGTGCCGTCCTCAGTGCTTAATGCTTCGCCAATGCCAAGAAGTCATAGTTAATTTAATTTACGAGCTAAGATGCCACCTCTATATTGGAAAATTATACACCGGTATAAAATAAAGAATATCCTTATTCAACGCAAATCCAACGCACCACATTACTTTGAAGTAATGTGTTGAAATGAACACAGTACTTCAAAGTAATGTGTTCAAATGAACCCGTACATCATACATATAGACGTCTTTTAAATTAATAGACGTCTTTAAATTAAAAGACATCCATATGTATGATGAGAAATCTCGCATCAGACTGTTTGGACAATCGATGCGCATTGTCTATATTCATTATCAAGAGCCGCTTAATCCTGTACAGGGTCGCTTGGGGTGGCGCCCATCCTGGCCGACAGAGGGCGCAAGGCGGGGCTATACCCAGCATGTGACGCCACCACACCTTTTTTTTCGGGCAGTTTACTCAGCAGGTCAATTAACCGTGTCTTTGGACGGGGGGAGGAAATCCGAGTACCCAGCAAAATCCCACGGTGTGGTCTCCGGTTTCTACATTTTGTGGTGTAATTGATTTTTTTTTTAAACCTGTGCTTAGAATTGGCAGATACAATTATTTTACATAATGGGAACATTTTACGCATTGCCAAAGCATTATATGAATACATTTTAATGGAATCTTTATAATCTACACAATTCCATTGAGACATGACTGGCTCTTTTAAACGCTTCGAGTGCGCCCATTGCAGTGATATCTATGAAGAGGCCATTCTCAGTGATTCAAATCTTGATTTGACGTAAAGGATATCTCCGTGATATAGTAACATGAATGCATACATATTTTGGAATGAAAGTTTGAAGTTTCACAAACACAAAAAATCAAGTATAAAGATTTCATCTTGACACTAATCGCAGGGAATTGTCAAAACGTTTGATGTAGAATTATCAATACGTCCCAGTGATTTGATAGTTTAAAGATTACTGTCATGAAACTATTTCTGTCAGGTAAGTTGATATCGAAAGCGATGCCATTAGCGGCGGCCGATTTTCCTCTGTTTCTCCGTATTCTAAAGCACGCGTTGCGCTCAAATAGCTGAAACTTGACAGGACAAGACGACAACAAAAACCACAACCTGACAAAACAAAATTAAAGCTACCGACCATGCTGGCAGAAAAATAAAATGCGGGTCGGAAAAATCACCTGCATTGTGGTTTCAAATTAGATTTTCGTGCAGACATTGAAGATCCTCCCGGGACTGTGTAGATGATAATAAAAAAAAACCCAAAATGCTTCGGTTTCTGGTGGGATGGAGATAAGGAACCTTTATAAAATGTTCTTACATTTTTAAAAACTATGACCTTGGCCGAGAATGTTTCGCAAGCTGTGCATGCATATTTCAATGCGCATTGTCACAGGCGGTGCCACGACGGTTCTACAGCTGACACTCCTTGACAGTGAGAGAGGTCAGCGTATGGGGTTGAGGCAACATCTTGCATTTTCGGTAAACTTAACATGGTGACGGATGCTGTAGTCGGGAGGATATGACACCTGGCTTCAAATGTGGTGGGCATAGGTGCATTCACCATGTAACTTCTCGGCCAAATACACACATTTTCACTTGTAATCTATGCTGTTTTTTACGTGTGTTGAACATCGATTACAAAACTAAGATGGACATTTTAATAGTAGTTAATATCATCTAATCGTAAAACGCATCTGTATCTTTCAAATGTCAAACCATTGCCCCTGATGTCCCATAGGCCTGGCTGCATTGTCTCATGGCTAGGATGAATTTATCTCTATCAACATTACACTTTCAGTGTTCTTATGTGTAGAAGTTGTGTTTTTGTTTTACTATAAAAAGCACGTATTGATATACTACGGTGCAGTAACTATTATGAATAACAAAAAAAAACAGAGCCTATTGAACTTGGCACCAGACAGATGAACGTTTATTATTACAGAAAAAGTATCGAGTGAGTTTGCAAGCTCTGGCTGCGGGATTCCTGCGACACAACAAACGCTCATACTGACCAACGTAATAGCGCATAAAATCAAAGGGTAAATAACTTGTCTCTCGCACCCACAATATGTGCAAATGCTGAAACCCTAACCGTGATCATCAAGTCAACAGATACACATAGCATTGCACAATTAAACAAACTTACAGCACCAGTGTGCACAAAGATGAAAGCATAACCATAATCATAAACAGCAGCACGCAAAATTGCACAGCACAAATATGACCAATGACTACAATATCTTGATAACCGGCCCTGTTGTTGGACAAGACTTTGTCCACAGCCCCAGCCGATAGCTGGAGGTATGGTTGGACATTGCACACAATGTAAGACATGGGGATCAGCAGCAGCAGCCGCTTCATGCAGCTGCATGGCCGATAGACGTGCGCAGAAGAGCTCATTACCCATTTGGTTCAGCGTTTGACGTTCAATTAAGCGTTGTTTTAGTCTTGCTCTTCCCGTGCCGAGTTTTGTTACCCCCCCCCCCTTTAATCAGGGCCAAGCGCCAATATTGTTTGTCCATCTCTCCAGGACCGTCACGCGAGGGGACATTAGCGCCCACTACCTCCTCTGTGCTACCACCTTAAAAGCACGCGATTAGCTCATTGAATGAAATTACAGCTTCACGATGTTCCATGCATGGAGCTTGCGGAATATTGCAAGGTTTGTGAAGGGCACATTGGTATGACGGGTGGGATAGCTGAAATATGGATGTGGTGGGACATTTATATATGGTTTGTGGGTGGGTGGACAGACAGGCAGTGACTTTCAATGGATTTGAGTGGCCTGGAGGAATGCCTAGGTCATGAGGAGGTGATAGGCGGCAACGTGGATGGACATCACGGTGGGTGGAGCCACTGCTTGGATGAATGGTTTTGGAAAAGGTCTTAAGTGCGTGGGGTTGGTTTGGTTAGGTAATGGAAAGATGAGGAGGAGGAGGGGGGTTGGATGGATGTTAGTGAAGGGCAGGGGGACTGGATGAACATTGTAAGTTATGGGTAAGTGGATGAAGCTGCACCGCCTGGAATAGATTCGGCCGTCTATTGGATTCACTTCACACAGTGGCGGTTCAGATACAGGGACAGTTCTAAGGGTGGATCCTGGATGGTTGATGAGGGAAGGGGGTTTATATGGGGTGGAAGTAGAGGAAACTATCATGATTAATGTTGGCTGAAGGATGGAAGGACACAAATGGGGTTTTGAATAGATGTGGAGGGATGGCATTGGTGAAAGGAGGAGGTGATGGACCTATGGGTTATTAGATGGAATTCTGGGCGAGAAAGTATGCGTGCCGGATGGGTTGACTTGATGGTTTTGAATAGAAGCAAAGTGGGTTAATTGAACCTGTGAGGTGCTCTTAACGCAACATCAATACAGCTGCTATACACAAGTTGGAAGCTGCATGTTTTACTCATCGCCTGGACGAATCGTGTGCAACTTATTTCCAAAACATGTTTTTAATGTATGCATGTTAGGGTAATTGCTGTGTGGTTTAATGAAATGCTTACCAGTTTGTGTACATTTCGTATGGGAAAAATAAAATACCTTTGGGAAATATAACATTTGTGTTCAGAGAGCTGCAATTTGCAGAAATGTTATGCTTCGTTGAATCAGCAGTTGTGCATAGCCATGTGTCATACTGTGCATGGGTATGTTCAAGGCCTCCTGAGAATCTTTTACCTGCACTTTATTATCCAACAATATCCAGACAATATCCAAAAAATATATATCCAGAAATGTACCTGCAAACATTTCATCTGTCGCAGCCAATGTACGCATATTTTTGCACGAATAATACATTGAAATGTTACGTGCACACATACTGCAGTTCCTGTGTATTAACCACTGATCAGTAATGCAGCAGTGTATGGGTCAGTGCAATGCACTATGACGCTGGCAACTTGAGTTCGATTCCAGGTCACGGCTGTCATAAACGGAAAGTCACACGTGAACCAGTCCTAGGGAAATTCCCCCCTCCCATACGAACTTGCACTGATTAGCATTGTGAAGTATGGTCAAGCAGCCAGCATGACTGTCAGCGCATACATGAGTGGATTGGAAAAGAGCTGTAAATTACTATTATTAAGCAACGACCACCAATATAATCATGTGAAGCAATTTTAAGAAATGCTCCTAAAGTGTTTTGCATTACCCAAGCAAGTCTGCTGGATAGTGTAAAAAATTATCAACATGTTATTCCAAATAACCACTGTGTTGCATCGAAAACTATTACTTACATGAAACGGTGGAATGATTCGTGCGTGCAAATGCTTTCAAGGCAGTCTCAGAAATTTTTTTTTCATAAAGTTTTTTTTTTTAATATATATGACTCTCAAACCGAGCATCCTACCAGCACACGCAATCACTGAACCATAACCCGTTCAGAGATGTTAGCCTGAATATCTTTGTTTTGTGTGCACTTGGGGAGTGCCGGAACTGTGACTTGTCCCTGGAGCCCTCTGTTGAGGAAGGCACTAGTTATTTAGTGAGCTGCAACATGATGCAAAGGCCAACTTTTAATTAAGTTCAAGCCTGGAGACAATTTTTCACCGTTGTAGGTAATTGTCGTGCTTGCAAACTCGACTTGCAATATCTAGGTTTTAATTATTTTAATTTCGGAGAGTGGTACATTGTCAGGGTGATTTATGGCACCCATTTGAGTGCACAGGTTTTTTAGAATTAGTTTGGCTAATTACAAAATGTGTCTTCGCTGTTGTTGCGCAGTAATTTGAAATATATTGTGAGCAAAATGAAATAATTCTATTTGCATGTACATGCTTATTTGCAAGTGCATTAAATATGAGTTGGTTAAAGTTTTCAGCGATTTAAGTTCTGTAATTATATGCATTGTTTGAGGTGACACGCTGCTGTGCATATCCGTGTGATTTTTTCACGTTTATGTGTGTGTGTGTACATTTTACATTTGCATTACTCAAACGTTATGTCTTTCCTGGTGCCAGTGGAAGGGCACTATTACCAAATTGCGTTGTGAGAATTTTCGAAACGTCTACTCCCCATATATACAGGAAGACTATGTTCCAGTTTTGCTCGAAGCTACCTGTTTTCGTGAGATATATATTTTTACAGGGAAACGCTGCATGTGCATTATACACTCGTATAATATGTATGCGAATGCAATCTGAGGACTTGTCAAGCTTACTCAACATAGTAAGCAATTTCCATGTAGCTGCTTGCATGCCATAGTGCAGTAAAACGGTCTCCGCTATCGGCCAAAGCTGCGTCTGCGGTGATTGCCCCTTGTTCAATGAGCCCCATGTGTAGTGCCAGATTATGGCATTAAAAATAATTCTCAGTCCAACGAAAGAATTTTGACAGATGGATGCACTTTACTAAACCCGGAAAAATATCGTTGTAGCAAGGAAGAGTATTCAGTGTACCAGTTGGCTAAACATGTCGTGGAAATTCATTATATATCAAGTTGACACAGAAATACATCGATAGAGTCTATAAGAGAGAATTGTACGAGTTAGCCAACCATTTGATCAATGATACGAAACACAGTTTTACGTAACCAGTATTTTCCAGTGGAAAACGTCTGCCAGTAAAAAATAATCCTTACATGAAACAGACTGCATACTTATATTCTGAATAATAGAGAACTATTTACAGGGGTTCTACTGCTGTTTTGTTGCAAACTATCAATGCGCGGTTATTTTTGTTTCATTTTATTTTTAAATAAAACCCACATCGATACATTCATGGCAATTTTACTATTGTAATTTGAACTTCTTCCAGAATCATAGTCGAACATGAACTCTATTAGTTTCACGTGCAATTTACACTTCACGTGTCTTGTTTTACGAGATTGAGTTGCAGACTATGCTCATAAATGTTTCTCACTTCATAATCACGTTCACACAGATGCCTAATAATTTCTCGATATTAACGTGATTACCTGTAATATAAATCTATAGTTTCAATCTGAGTGCGGGCGGTAAAGTATTGATCAAGCTTTACTCCACGTGTGATGGGCGTGAGACACGACGATTCGGTAAAAGATGCAACTTATCATTTACTATCGTTCTCTATCAAAGGAATTATCGATTACAGCAGCAACAAGGGCAAAAAAACCCACAAACATTTCTTAAGTTTTGCAATGAATAGCAATTTAACATTTATTTATTTTTCATTTGCCACATCATTTATATTCTTTGTCAAATAGTGGATTCTTATTGCTCCTTAAATGTTACCGAATGTCCTCCCCAACCTTGGCAGATGTTACATTAGCATGCCATTGCCACACTGGATAATACCCTTGCCCACGCACTTGCATCTCATACCAGTAAATGCTGTGCACGGATTTAGATAAATTCTGCATTACACAGGTTGAAATGACTTGAATTGAAAATCGTCTGTTGCCCACACACACACAAACAAAATTAGTTTGCTTTTAATTCCATTACCTCACTTCTTTTATTATCTTGCTGCATTAAAATGTCAATACTGTTTGCACGTTCTGTTAGAGTTCTATTAATAATTTAAACAATAATAACACATAAATAGGACTGGCTCACGGAACACACACACATTGCGCCTGAGCATGCCTCGAACGTGTGAGGTGAAACGTCGCGATGGAGAGAGAGAGGGAGAGAGGGAGCGATTGACGCAGCTGTCCCGAGAGAGCAGCTTTTTGAAGCAATTATCAACAATATTGCATTCGATATAAAGTTCGATATTAACATTGTACAGTGCATTGCTCTGTTGTATAAATATTAGCGCATGTCTGCAGTTATTAATATCCACTGCTGTGTTGCTGATGGCCTATGCAGGTGTTCGCTGCAGTTGTTAATGAACACGAGTGTACCACGACCATTCACTGTCTGTCCAATGCCTTGGGCCATTCAGGATCAATGTATGCGCGTTCTTAGGACCACATCACCCTGAATGTGTCCGATCTTGTCAAATCGTTTCTCCTCTCTCCTTCCTGACATTTCACTTCCTGCGTTGGGAGGTGTCTGCAGGCATCGTTACATTGGGGAAAATGAATGAAATCCCCGAACACATCCATGCCATTTCTATTTCCTCTGTTTTTTGTTGTTTAATTTGGGTGGGCAACTAGCGGAGCCTTGTCGGGTGTCGTAGATGTGGGTCAGCGAGATGTCCAAGGGGCGACAGCGCTGAGTATTACCCCCTTCTGTAAGTGATGGTTTTCTCTGGGTACTCCAGTTTCCTCCCATGTATCAAACACTCAATCGTGGTTTTGGTCAAATGCTCCTTTTCAGCGCCGTCATGAGGAAACCGTCTTGAGGCATAGAGCTAGGCTGTCCTGAATACACAGTTTACTTTTTAAAACATTAATGCTGCTGCATTTACAAGCATGCAGGGTTTATGCTGACCACAGATGGTATTTGAAGTCACTGAGGGTTTTACGTGAGAATGTTTTGAGCAAATGTCAAAAATAGCTGTTTTGAGGTAGATTAGTGCCAGAGCAGAGGCCGAAGCTGGCGGTGTGATCTGGGAGAGTGTTGCTTCCCTCTTCAGCTAAAAAAACCCGGGACATATCATAGCAACAGAATCTCACTATACTGAGAGAAACGATAACTACATGTAAATGCCTTACCTTGTGTCTTGAATTTTAATGCCCCTCAGACACGTATAGATTTCCCAATACAGCTCCTTCATAAAGGAGATCAGCCAAAAAAAAAAACATCCGTAAGAGGTGGCAACTTTAGATTTGGGCATTTCCCCAGAATCTCACTTGCTGTGCGGCACTGGGATGAGAGCAAGCGGCGAAGATCCAGGAGGAATCCCCAAACTCCCAAAATTATTATTTTTTAAACATATTGTGGTCCAAAGGCCATACAAATTAAATAGGTTAACAATACTTAGCACTAATAAGGTTATAGCAAATAAGACTTAACACGTTGAATTTCTTCAGGCAAGATTACGGAAGAGAGGTGATGGCACACGCCTGTCATCCAGCATTGTGACGTTGAGGGTTGGTGAATCACACAAATGATAGATACATTAACGTTCGTCTCCCACCCACTTGATGTTGAGGAGTCATACCCTGGTTTGCCAAGATAATATGCTATGGAAAATATGGACGCCACCTGTTTCATCTGTATGAGATAGAGTGCTCCCATCCTTACACGTGTCGGTTTGATTTTCGAATACTCCAGTTTAATCCCAAATGTAAATGCTCGTTAATCGGTCAGTAACATTTTAATAGAGAACTGCAGTAGCCCGGGGGAGAAATTTGCACCATCTCACAGACTGCCTATCCTCACGTCTGTGGTTCCTCGCACATCTGAGCCGCACTCTCTTGAGAGCGAATTATTGTGCAGGGAAATACCCAGCAAAGGGCACACTTTTTAGGGCAACTTACTCAGCAGGCCAATTAACATAGGCAGGAGCGTGTCTTCGGATAGTGGGAGGAAACCAAAGTACCGGGATCCACCATCTGTGATTCTCAATTTCATCAACTTCGCACCCATCAATATGGATCTCTGCCAGGTCAAGAACAGCTAATATTTGTTTTGGTCCCATATGACCCATTCCACAACTTCTACCACCATTGGTATGCTCTGGTACTTCTTTCTCTTGGGTGCCCTGGAACAGAACCAGATGCGTGGGAATACGTCTGGCAGTTTGAGTCGCGTGGCATTATTCATGGGATTTAACACCTTCATAGGTACCTAATGGTCTCTTCACAAAGGTGTTATCACCCGAAGCACCAGAATGTTTTTGGGTGGAGATCCAGACGCTCTCTGCTCCACGATGATCGTGCTAACAGGACACATAGGGGGTTCCCAATGGAAGCTCTCGCCACATTACTTGGTCTTGCCTCGGTAATATTGTTGTTGCTTGCACTAGTTTTACTCTTCTGACTCAGGAGCTGTGTCACCTCTTCAACCCGTCATCCTACTGAAGAGATCTACTAGGAATTTTGGCTCTGATGTTGGTGGATGAGCTGCATTGATTTATATTCATAATTTTATTTAATTGATTTATTGTGGTGTTGTTTACATTCCGTTCTGTCCACAGAGCTGTGGAGAGAACAACACGTAAACACATTCCGTCAGCAGTGAGTTCAGACAAATTGCCAGCCTGTGCTTTGCCAAGGTGTGCTTTAATACATTCACCAAGTTGTCTGCTTGTTGAATGCAATTGTGGTGTCAAGCCTCACGCCGTGCCAGGACAGGTGCTTCGCGGAGGCCCTGCCAGAGTGAGCAGGCGGGGTTGGGTTCGCCCGGGGTGAAGGGGGGGTCAGGTGTGGACAGTGA
>JAZEWT010000013.1:22410820-22422724 GCA_036362905.1 Mordacia mordax
CGCAGTGCCCGGTGATGGACTGGTGTCTCATCGTGGGTATATCCCTGCCTTGCGCCCTGTGTCTGCCGGGATAGGGTCCGGCTCACTGCGACCCTGTACAGGACTAAGCGGTTTCTGACAACGAGATGAGATGAGGGCTGTAATGCACTGGTAGGTACCCAGTTCAGTACTTTTATTTTCAAGGCATCACTTTGAAATTTGATCTTTTAAAAATAAGCTCATAAAATATTCTTTTTTAGTTATTGCAATTTTCACTTGCCATGAGTGTTACTGCTTCATTTGATAATATTGATAATATTTTTGTAAATGCACCATGCTATTGAGACAAACACATGATTAATTTTAACAGATTTAAATTGAATAAAAATGTTTATTTTAGAGAATAGCATACATTATTGCTAGATGAATTGCTTGGAGACGATGTTTAAAGATATTATTAATTATATATATAAACATATTTTAGTTTGATTAGTAACAACAAAATAAACCAGTTATTTATATTTGCAGACATCAAGGACATGGGAATTCAGAGGTTGCTAGGCTCTCACGGGCAGCCTATATTGTTTTATATTACATTCGACAATGTTTCAACATCGAAAAGCTGCTCTCTCGGGACAGCCGCGTCGTTCGCTTCCACGCCCCACCTCGCGACGTTTCGCCTCGCACGTTCGAGGCACCCTCAGGCACAGTGTGCGTGTGTCGTGTGTGTGACTCCTATTTATGTGCAGCTACTATGTATGTGTTGAGTCTCCTCTATAGTGTTGCTGCATTCCAGGATTAATGAACGACGGTCGGGGTCCACTTCAAAGGATCCTCAGGCGCCTGAGGATGCCTCTAACGTGTGAAGCGAAACGTCGCGAGGAGAGGAGAGGAAGCGAACGACACAGCTGTCCCGAGAGAGCAGCTTTACGAAGCAATCATCACGCATCGAGCCGTGAAAACTTACATCATTGCAGTGTTTTAACAGGCACTGTTTTTGTAATCAGCCAATGCAGGCCACAGCTAGAGACCCCGTTACCCTCAATTCGCTCAAGCAAGATCAGATGGTCAACTGAGCAGTGCTCAGATTCAGGAGGACAAGAATACTTGGCAAGCCTTCATCAGCAGCGACGAGTAGGTTATCAACTACTTTTACCAGAGCAGATTCAGTACTAGTAGGTTATCAACTACTTTTACCAGAGCAGATTCAGTACTATGACCGAATCTGAACCCAGATTGGAAGGGATCGAGGAGGTTATTGTTGAGATCGTGTTTCTGGAGTTGTGCGGCTACGGCACGTTCAAGGACCTTAGAGATGAATGGTAGATTTGAGATGGGACGATAATTATCAGGGATGTTGCAATCGAGGCCAGTTTTTTTTTTAAACAAGGGTCCACTGCGGCACATTTGAATAGTGGGGGAACGCTACCAGAGTGAAGTGAGTTATTAAACAGATTAGTGATGAACGTGGCAAGGAATTTGAAATTTGCACCTGATGATTTTGGATGGGAAAAGGATCCAGGGAGCTGTTTGTGGACCTGGATCTGATAACTAAAGAGGAGATCTCGCATTCATGCAATGCAATTCTCGCAAGTACTACGTAGATGTCCATCGCAATCATTTTTCCCTCTGAAAATCTTCCAGTATTGTTTGTTCTGGCTCATCTTACCTTTTCTAACAACGCCAAAAATCTTTAAATCCATCCTGGATGGCATTTCAGAAGCCGCTTCACATTTGTCCACAAAGACGTGTTGTGTTTCTGCCCGGTAGCAAAGTCGATATCACTATTGCTTCATTTACTCTCATCTTGTGTTTTTTGCTCAATCCCTTGCGTTTTCAAATAAATAATAAATATTCCAAATCACCCTGGATATAGGCATCTGCTATATGTTAACTATAAGAATAAGAATTAAACTTAGCATTTGCCTTTCCAATATATACAGTATTCTGTTTGTGTACCTGCGTGGATCATACCTTCACAGACCACTTAACTCTACTATATGTAGTCTATATCATCTGCATGTTTTTCTTTGCTCTGCTGAAATGTGGATTCAGCTTTGTTGAACTTTGTTTTTGCAACGTGACTACGAGAAACGTAATTTCGTTTCTCTGTATATTGCAATCGTATAAGGATGGAATGGCAATACAGTTGATCTATCTCTCTATCTCCTCCAGGGACTCTGGTAAATTACAAATTGGTAATGGAATGCAGGGTACGATGCTGAATCAGATGATGTCTGGTGGTAGAGACAAACGATGGAGTGGCAGCTGAAGGAGAGAGCATACGTGTGCTGGGTTTGTCCACTGCGAGATTGTCCACCAAGGAGTTGTTCACCGCAGAGGTGGACAAATGAACTCAGCTCACGGGGAGTAGCTGGATGGATTATTACTTCATAAGACTGTGAGAGCTATGACTGCTGGCTGACTTCATCCATCTGTGGATGGAACATCGACGATGGTGGTCAAATGCACCATGTTTTTCGTCCTCCATGTAAGCACACGGGTGGCACGATGGTACAGTGAGTATAGCTGTTGTCTCACAGCAAGGAGGACCTGGCTCGGGTGCCTTTCATGTTCTCCCCACGTCGGCATCGGGTTTTGCCAAGCACTTCGCTTTCCTCCCATGGTATACCTAGGTTAATTGGCCTGCTGATTAACTTGTCCCCGTTGTCACCCTGCGATGAACTGGTGTCTCATCTTGAGTGTTTCCCTGCCCGGTATCTGCTGGGATTCGCTCCGGCTCACCCCTTCCTTCGACATGATTACGCACGTACTGGTAATGATTGAATAATACAAGTGCACCGTTTGGAGTTCTCCAGAGATTCATGCGACATCCTTTGGCCAGAGTATTGCCAGTATGTGAGACCACCTGCCCTGTGATATCTCCTCTTCCTGAGTGCACCATACTTCACATGGCTCTTCATGTAGACATCCTCATTACGGTTACAGTTTTGATTTGCACAGCATCTGAATACTACCGCATCTCGAGATGGTATTTATAATAATGGCGGAGAAATAATAATAGGAGTGTTTCTGTGTTGTAATGATTAGCACTCTAGACTTGATATACAGAGGTCACCAGTTCAGCCTCTTGGCATGGCAGTTGAAAGAATGGGATGGTTCATTAAAAACCCCTGCACCATCTTTGTCCACACAGGAACCTAAATGAGTACGCTACATGATTGCTTCGAAAAGCTGCTCTCTCGGGACAGCCGCGTCGGTGGCTCTCTCTCCTCTCCTCGCGACGTTTCGCCTCACAGCAGCTTTTCGAAGTAATCATCATGCATCGAGCCGTGAAAACCTACATGAGTACGCTACAGTCAATCTATTAGCAGGTCACGTTTGGTGGGGGTAAGGTGCGAGTGCTCAACACCTGTTCCCAGATATCTGGGCAGCATGAAACAGTAGGCACAATATACTGTGGAGAACCGCTGTGTAAAGCTTCTCGAGTGGAGGCCCTTCTGCAAGAATTGCCGGACTGAACTCTTTCCTGTTTACAGATATGCCAGAGCAATGCTCGTACATTTCTTTTACTTTTAGACATTTTTTGTTGTTGCGTCAAATACATTCCTTGGCCAGATTATGCAACATTCGCCATTGACGTCAACTGTAATCATTCCACTGCTTGATGAAGGCCTTTCAATGATTCCATCGTCATTAATGATCATGCACGCGCACTGATCTCACTGTTCTATCGCAGCTGAAGTTATTGTTTTGCCCATAACCCATTTGCCTGCTATTGCATCACCAGTCTCGTCTACAGGCCATCATACCTAGTAGCACTGTAGCAATTTCTTCATCCCGAGGGCCATTGACTTTCCTTAAGTCAATAGTCTGGTTTGTGTTTGTTTCCTCCTCGATGTGGTTCTTGTTATGTGTCCCATTGGCAGTGGCAAGCGAGCATCTCTCCTGCTGCCTGCATGCGCATGCTTCAGCTTTTGTTAGATCAGTGGCAATGTGTTTGAAAAAAAATGTGAGTGGGTGGTAATGCGTACTTTTTGAAAGCCATCTTCTTCACAACATTGAAATATCACTGTTCATTTAAAATGCAATCGCGCTCTCTCCAGTCCCGTTTACCGAAATTACTTCATGATCTGACACCAATGCACATTACGTGTTTGCTCCAGATATGCATATCCAGCTGTGTGCCAATTGCATCCTTCTTACAATCGTTCATCAAAAATGGAATTGTTGACTCTGTTTAATTTAAACCCAATTTTGCAGTCTCCCCATTTTCAGTTTCTTCAATAATTTCCTTATAGCTCATATTATGTGGTTGTTACAATGATAATGTCTGAGGTGACGAAGGCGTTTAGACTAATTATGAACATTATAATGGCGGATGTAATGATGTAATGGGGTTTCACAGCTCTATGCATGATGATTGCTTCCAAAAGCTGCTCTTTTTAGATAGCCTCGTCGATTGCCCCTCCTGTCTCCTTCGCGACGTTATGACTTAACATATATATAGTGCCTACATCAGCACATATAAATAGGAGTCATACCCATGACACACACACACAGCGTCTGAAAATGCCTCCAACGTGTGAGGCGAAACTTCGCGAAGGAGAGAGGGGGAGCGATCAACGTGGCTATCCCGAAAGAGCAATTTTTTAGAAGCAAACATCATTATAATAGCAAGATAAAGGTCAAGAGCCAGCTGTTGGGTCTATCAGTAATCTTTCAGGATTTGTTTTAGTAATGAGCAGTGGTGAGTGATTGAATTGGAGGGTAAGGGTGATTGTGTCTTCAACTTTAAAACGCGATGCCCCCCACCTCACTGCTGCCACTTGCATTCTTCTGACGCAAAAGTTTTTGCTCGGAGTCAAGTGTTAGGAAATATATATATATATATAAATGTGTATATTTGTTTTACATTAATGCTGTAAGTGCATTACAATCTGATGTAGTAAATTTATAACGTTTGTAGCCTGAATAAAGCCTCATAACATGCTGTGTACTCTTATTAAATTAAGCAAACCCAAAACAACGTTTCAATGAAACCAAACTTTCGCTGCGGTGGCCTGACCATACATAATTTACAACTTTCTCTTCTCTTACCTTTAAGTGTTAGATAATAGCAAAATGTATAACTTATGATGTTAGGCTACAAGAGCCAAACAATTCTTTATCAAATCAAACAAGCAATGCAATATTTTTACAGAGTCTTCAAAACTTGCCTTTCAAAAAACCGAAAACCTGGAGTTATGGGACCTAGAAAATGTAGTCAAGAATATTCCAAGGGAATAATTGTTTCTGCTGTAAGAAATTACATTCAATGTGAATATCAGGACATTTTGCCTGCAACATTATCTAATCGAGAACTGTTGAAATATTACAGGTTTTCATGGCTGTGCCTTGTAGCGCCTGGATTTGTTTTCAGGTCAGACCGTGTTCCGTTTTGCACAATGTCCGATGAACCAATTGTCCAGTTCCTAATGAAGCTGCTGGCACGTGGGATGAATTGCTTCGCCACTCCACGTGTCACGAACGTCTTCAGTTCCAATGTAGTGATGTAGGTTTTTACTGCTCTTCAGTTGCAGTTAAAAAAAAAACCAAGCTCCTGGTGCGTTCAGTGAAAAATGTCGGCCATCATGCTGAGCGTCACTGCAATCGGAATTCGGAATGTCTATAGGCCTTGTGAAGGTTCTGTGTGTGGCGTTCGCGTGTTCTCTCCCCGTGTCTGCGTGGGTTTTTGCTGGGTACTCCGTTTTCCTCCCACTATCCAAAGACACGCTGCTGCCTAGGTTAATTGGCCTGCTGAGTCAATTACCGTAAAAAAGTGTGCCCTGCGATGTACTGGCGTCACGTCCTGGGTATAGCCCCACGTTGCACCCTATGTCCGCCGGGATAGGCTCCAGCTCCCTGCGACCCTGTAGAGCATAAAGCGGGTGAAGATACCGAACTGAACTTGTGAAGTTCATCACAAAGTTAAATGAATTACCTTTATGGTTTACAACATATTGACTGAGTGGTCCACAATGAGACATGACTTGCCTTGGCTCCGCTGCTGGTGCTTATCCACAGTGAGCACTTTTGATAGTTGAAGTTTGACCTTAGTCCTTGTCAATGCTTACGGAAGAATCGATGCCAATCCCACCTTCAGTGACGTGAGTGGCGCAACCTGTTTAGATTTATATGGTGCTTGCCTGCAAGGTGAACAGACATCTCAAGTTGAGAGCTGAGTAAAATGTAGAGCTGTCGTTCTAATTTATTGTAGCAATTGATTATTCTACCCATTATTGGTTTGATCAAGCAGTTAATCAGTTACAGCCTTAAACATGTTTTAAACGGTGGTTTTATTGCCAATGTGCGTAGGTATCGTTTTTACTGTAAATTGCTGAGTGTCGGTCTATTAACTACATTACGTTTTGGTTCATTATCTCTCGTCTAGGGCGGCACGGTGGCCCAGTGGGTAGCGCTGTCGCCTCACAGCAAGAAGGTCACGGGTTCGAATCTCGGCTCGGGTGCATTTCTGTGTGGAGTTTGCGATTTCTCTCCCCGTGTCTGCGTGGGTTTTCGCCGGGCACTCCGGTGTTCTCCCACAGTCCAAAAACATGCTGCTGCATAGGTTAATTGGCTCGCAGACTAAACTGCCCGCAGTGCCCGGTGATGGACTGGCGTCCCAGCGTGGGTATATCCCTGTTTTGCGCCCTGTGTCTGCCGGGATAGGCTCCGGCCTCACCTCGACCCTGTATAGGACTAAGCGGTTTCTGACAGTGAGATTGCGATGTCTCGTCTATTTCCCTGTGGTGTCGCAGGACAGGAGGTGGTGAACGAGGCTTGATAACTTCATGACGTCATCATTGCGCTCTTCCCAGGGGTTACCTGCTTCCCGGAAGTCGGGTGTCAATGTT
Source organism: Mordacia mordax (assembly GCA_036362905.1). Classification (NCBI taxonomy): domain Eukaryota; kingdom Metazoa; phylum Chordata; class Hyperoartia; order Petromyzontiformes; family Petromyzontidae; genus Mordacia; species Mordacia mordax. The sequence continues at coordinate 22,417,657 of JAZEWT010000013.1, forward strand.
CTGATGTGAGATGTCAGTGTTGCACACATTTGAAAAGTTCCAAAACATTCACATATATTTATAAAACCCATCTGATTTTAAGATTTCGTCGATAATGTGATGATGGATTGCTCAACGAAGCTGCAGTAAACATGTGAGAGTAGCCAGCAGGGGGTGTGAGATTGACTCGTCACAGTCTGATAACTGATTCAGCAGTTTCCAGCTGTGGATGGAGAGATACCAATTATTTTATTAAATATTGCAGGTGGAACGTTCGTGTTTGTGTAGCGATGTCGGGTAGATTGTTGCGATAGGTGGCTAAGGGTCAGAGCAGTGATTCACACACATCGCTGAGGTCCCGAGTTATAATTTGGGTTGAAGATAGAGTATGCACATCTTATGCAGAAAAAAAACAGGGACCTAGCAGGAACATACGATTATGTCACAATACCAGAAGGTTGGTGTTGTGAACATTTACGTCTGGTGCCAAATGTATGAAGCGACGTTCGTGTCTCATGCCAATCAGATGAGACTGCGAGGCGGCGCGGTGGCGCAGTGGTTAGCGCTGACGCCTCACAGCAAGAAGGTCCCGGGTTCGAGTCTCTCGGCTCCGGTGCCTTTCTGTGTGGAGTTTGCATGCTCTCCCCGTGTCCGCGTGGGTTTTCGCCGGGTACTCCGGTTTCCTCCCACAGTCCAAAAGCATGCTCCTGGATAGGTTGATTGGCTCGCAGACTAAAATTGTCCCGCAATGCCCGGCGATGGACCGGCGTCCCATCGTCGGGTGTATTCCTGCCTTACGCCCTATGTTTCCGGGATAGGCTCCGGCTTCACCGTGACCCTATATAGGATTAAGCGGTTTCAGATAATGAGATGAGATGAGAGGACAGCGTTGGCTGCGACCAAAGGGACTGACTAATCTTCCTGCCGCATCTATCAAGCGCGGTCCCACAGGTGCACCCTGACAGGCATAATTATCACTTTAAGTCCTGCGTCTGTCTCTGGGGACTACTGCCTATAAAATGTTCGTAATTCAAATTGAAAAATTGTCGGACAGGACAATGTTTTGTTGTTGCTAAAACCCAGAGGCAATCTGACGCTTAACAAAGTGTTTTTATTTTTCACCTTGCTCCCCAGCAATACATAGTTTTTGATTAGAAATTCATTATTAACTGTAGCATATGGTAATTGCTAAGACTGTATATATATTTTATTATTACTCTCGTAACTTTTCAAATTGGTTCATTTTTCATTCTTTCATTCAGCAAGCAGTTGGGAAATTCGTAAGAAGAGAGGCGAAAAAAACAGTTACGTTATATTTATAAACACAGGTGCATGTTATGATATTGAATGCTTTGTTATCGCAATAATATGTACTGTTTTGAGCGTATAATCATGATAATTACGTTGACTTAATTCAGTGCAATTGTGAAATAAATTAGTGGCTTTATGCTGCAAGGAGCATAAATAGGACACTTTCAAAATTCTCTTCTTCTGCATGTCATGCTTTTCCAGTCTCATTCTATGGTCATAATTTTAAGCCCAAATGGCTTAGACCAGTGTTAGTTTAATATCTGAGTAGGTGGCTAATTAACTACCACGGTCGGATTATTATCCTGTCCTTTCTTTTATAGGATGGGATCCAGAATGGAATGGAAGGACAGTCGCTCGCCAATTATTTTGAGCAGCTGTGTGCACTTGAGCAGTAATGAAATCCATGTCCTACCCGTTCTTATCGCAAAGCCGCTGGTACAGTTCCGTGTGGAATAGGTAATGTCAAATATTCATCATTGTTACAAAAAATGATCAGAGTCCTATTAAAGTAGATAACAAGTTTGATCTGTAGCGGAGTGCAGGGACTCGCATGAGCTTGGTCCCTTCTTTCATATTAAAAAGCGTTCCAGCTCACACTTAATAGGTCAGAGAAGGCGACAAGACAACTGTGTCGCAGAGGAATGCAATGGCTTGGAGCGGAGGACAAAATGTTACGGATGATAAAGACAGTCTCTGCAATGTGCCAAAAGAATTTCAGGATATTAACCATAGACGCTATTCCAGAGGGGAAGGACGCTCTTCACACTGTCCATGTGTCGTGCCACACGAGCGTCTCATTTATTACCGAAAGTTTCACAAGGACACTGCTCCTTATTTCTCTCAGAAAAACACCGTCCAGCTCACTTTCTTGCAGACTTGTCGACGGACCTGAAACTAGAGTCAAATTTAATGTGCATAAAAATAGATTTCTGACATTCTCCATCCACCAATGATTGACAGTTTCCCCCACACCATGTTAGTCTCATTCTAATTTGGTAGGAGAGGCAGGACTAGTTCTGCAGTTCTGATATCAGTCGCCACCGATGTGAGCCTTGGTCAGAAAATACACTGGTGTTCCAAGTTTATAGGACAGCACTCCAGTCCCTTGCGCTACCGCTCGGACCAAGTATGTAGATGCTCAGTATTAGCGTACTGCTCCGGTTTCTTTTCTCTCTACCAGGAGCAAAGAGACAATGTGGGAGTGAAAGAGTGTTGTGGATGTGTGATTGGCGTTGGGTGTCGTGGCTGTAGCGGTTGACTGGCAATGTACGTCAGTGACGCTGACAGCTGTCAGCCACATTGACATACATTGCCGGTGGAGGTGCAATTTATACAAATTAAATCTGCCCAACAATGCACGAGTAATGACTTTGCTGATCAACGCTGATTATAGAATCGTGTAGAAGACAATTAATCTAAAGTATTTGGTCCACAGCTTTTCTGATTAATTTTGGCTTGTACCACTTGTTGTTCGGAATTATATTTGACGTTGAACTCTCGATTGAAGCAGAATCTTCCCAGCTAATCATCGTGATTAGCTGGGAAGCTTTACAGCACAACCATAAACATCTCCACAGTATTATTCTGTTGAACCCTCAATGTTCTATATAGACACATGAATGTGTTGAGTTCTTTTCACCTTTACGTGTAAATGCTAATTAATTTTAATGTTATTTGTAGCCGGTGCGAGCGGGCGATGTGATGATCGCACACAGCGGAGACGTTATTCGTAATATCGATGTCGTACTGAATATCGACAATCACTCATAGTATTACATTCGGCTGTTCCTGTCTACGCGGCAAGACTTTTAGTATTTGATAATAGTTATAAATATCGATTGTACACACAGTTGAGTCTGACAGTAACAGTGTTGTACATTATTTACACAGAGCTCGTGAGGCCTTCACTGCACATAATGCTGATTCTATTCTCGCCACTGCGGGTGGGTAGTGAACGGTTAGCTAATGGATAAGTTTGTTGAGGTGTCGGTGTGTTTAATAAAGAGTAGAAGTTATTAAATGCGCAGGTTTAACGGTCGCAGCGGTTGTGTCCAGGTTTGAGGGGAAACTTTAGAGCGGGAACTGACAACATGGCCGCCGGTCTATTTTGGCGGGAATGCAGACACACAGCGGCCATGTTGGTGGGTGGGGGTGGGGCACAGTTGACAAAGCAATTGATAATAATAATATTATTGTAATAATATTATTGTAATAATAATAATGATATTATTGTAATACTATTACATATTTCGCCGGGCACCGCTTAATCCTGTACAGGATCTTGGTGAGCCAGAGCCTATAACGGCAGACACAGGACGCAAGGCAAGGATATACCCACGATGGGAAGCCAGTCCATCACCGGCCACTGCAGGCAATTTAGTCTGCGAGCCAATTAACATATGTAGCAGGATGGTTTTTGTGGACTGTGTAAGGAAACCTGAGTGTCTGGGGAAAACTCACGCGGACACGGGGAGAGAACTCGCAAACTCCGCACAGACAGGCACTCGAGCCGAGATTCGAACCCGGGACCTTCTTGCTGTGAGGAGGAGGCGACAGCGCTACCCACTGGGCCACCACCGTGCCACCCCTTCCTCATGGTCATCGATTGTTAATTTTATTCGTTAATCACAATTGTTACACGCATTTGCTCATTTATTGTATTCATTGATGGCCGCATAAGCCAGGTCCCTTATCGAGGATCACGAGTGACCCAACTAAACCCAGAGAGGATCCCTGAGCGAGGGGGCAGGCTGACCCCTGGCCACTTGGGCAACCTTGAAAAGTTAGTTTGCAATTTTAAATATCCCACATTATACATACCTTTGTGTGTACACAATGAAATACGAGCTACAACAGTTCTCATGACATTTACATAGAGGGCACGTTGAAGGAAATTCAGAGAAGCATTTAATTTGTAAAAAAAAAAATTCATGTATATTGTTACACATTGAAAATATAACTTTATACCGAACTGATTAAAAAAAAAATCTCAATTATGCCCTCACACTTAATTTAACCCGACAGAATTGCGTACCATGTAGGAATATACAATTTGAGCATAATAAACTTGCGCATGAATCGTGAGTGATATGTAAAAATATAAAAAGAGTGCAACTCAGGAATATATACAGCAATAAACCCTTCAGCCATGAATAAGCAAAGTCCGGAATACAAATTTACCAATCTGAAATTATAGCAAAGCGTGAGGAAAATATGCATTTCAAAGAGTGGAATGAATGTATATATTTATGGAGATTTGTGTCAAATTATAGTTAAGTGCATCGACATAAAATCTAAAAATGCAATGCATTTTTAAGAAGTAAATATGCATTTTTGCAACACGAATTGTTCCAACACTTTGTTGTGATACAAACCGATTGTCTAGTGTTTACAGTATAAATTGTTTACAATCTAGTTATTTAACCCCCTTTGAAATATGTTTTAATACTCCGCATGCTGCGTACAGCAGGGTTTTACATCGAAGCACGCACCAAAATGAGCACTCACCAAATTAAATGTATTAATATCTTTTACTGCTGCTCTCTGCTGCAGTGTGAATTGTACACCCACATAATGCACAACATTGTGTGCGTTGTCAAAGAGCTTGAAAACGAGAGAACCTTATGACCTGCACCTGCAAGCCTCGCTTTATGACTTAAATAAAAAACACACACACACACACACAAAAGTATATCTTCAGCAATTGTGTCCGAGCCGATGTGGTGTCGATGGACAGGCAAGCTGCTTGACCGTGCCAGGCAAGAGAGTCCCGTCATCC
>JAZEWT010000013.1:22422758-22459109 GCA_036362905.1 Mordacia mordax
TCTATGAAATCCATTCACTGACTTCAATGACACTCGAGCATTCGCGCCGCAAAATAAATGTGTCCTGCAACGGTCGCCGGCGTTGTCTGCGGCGAGTGGCGACTCAATTCGGTGGTTAGCCAACACCGTCAACAACAGATTAGTGATGACGTGGTCGTGCCTGTCAACAGCGGCAATATTTTGGCGTGAGCGTAATTGAATGTCCCTCGATTTAAACTTTCCGCCGACGCCAGTGCTTGGTGAGTGCGTACGTGTGTGCGCGCCCATCTCTGCCTTGACTCCACGTCGTAATGCACACGCATGTGAGCGCTTGTTTGCTGTGCGCACGGCGGAACGGGGCTAAGCATTGCCCTCTCACTTTACCTTGAAAATGCCCTACCCTGTGTTTATCGCTTTTGCACTTGTATTGAATGAGCCCAGTTCTCTTGTGTCTTGCATCCTGCTCAACCGCTGCCTTATCCACGTCGCATTTTTCATTCATTGCATAAGTGTTACTTTTTTTTTAATCGCCAAGGTTATTTCCCTGTTTAATAAGACGCGAATTAACGTGACAAAGTCTAATAGCAAACAGAGTGGACTTGCAATCCCACAGTGATCGCTGCTTCTAACCTTGTGGCACAGCTGTTGAAACCAACGCCTACGTTTATTCCTCACATTCCCTCCAGCCAGCCATTATGATCAAGTGTGGTTTGGTAAAGTGTGGCTGGGCATTGCCACATCTTCAAAAACTTCTGACCAGCGTGGAAGAGTAGACCAAAAATTCTCTGTCGAATTGCCTCTATAACTCCCTCTAGTGAAAGCCTTCCAACAGCAGTGACGTGACCAAGTAATGTATCGACTGCCATTTTACCTTGTACTTAATGAAATTCGTTCAAACTATGCTTTTCCATTTCATTATGATAACAATAATTGTACGTGAAGCGTGAAACAATTCACTTGTGTAACATTCCCAAAAAATTGTCGGTTCTCTCATGTTCCATGAAAGTGCCATTATGATAATTACACCGCAGTGCGTTTAGCTCAACACATCTGTGATCACATGCTAATTTCCGGTAGTGATGGCAGTGCCCGGGTCCTGGTGAAGGAATTGAATGGAACACCACGTCCACATTAACGTTTTATGAGGCCTCAACACAGCTGGCAGACTCCCTTTTTACACGTTGATGTATTACAGATGTTAAAATAAAAGTGAGGGGTTTTACTGTGCATTTCATACGGACAAGAATCGCACGTGATCAGCATCGTGATTAGAATGTAAATTCCCTTCCTAGGAGCCGAATGTTTGATCAACGTATAATTTGCTTTTCTGATTTAGATGGTATTCTACAGTATATCTAGCTCGTATGTACGTTTCTTTTTAAAACAGAAAAAATATATGTGAGGTATCGCAACGTGTAGATATGTTGCTGTGTCGATTTTAAAAAAATCTAATCAACCAAGTCCGCAATACGGGGACTACATTGTCAAAATGCTTTAACAATATTAATTTCATGGAGCTTTTCGCGAATGCCAGATGAAGACTTCCCCACTGCCTTTCGATCGTGGGTGTTGTTTCACCATACTTCACCACGGATAGCATTCATTTAGCAGTTGTAGTTAAACGGACTTCAGAAGCAACGTACGCTCTTCGCTACCTCTGACTCAGCAGTCTGCATCAGAAATATATATTTTTTTATGTTAGTGTTTTAATTGCTGCTATCATAACTCACGACATAAGATCATGATATAATCATCCAGGTTTATCGAACTTTTGAACACCCTCTTTCCCGCGTTAGGCTAGTAAATCAAGGTCTTACTGTAGTTCAGAAATTTACCTAATGATGCGGATTGCAAATTTCAGTGGAATGTCGTATTTCATTGTAAATGTTGTGAGTTTGCTCTCCAATGCACTCGTGTGCTGAGAATAAAGAATTGGCACGCTTCGTTTATGTGACAAAACCTTACTTATTGGCTATTTCGGGTGGAGGCAGAATTACGACACTCATTTTTACCTGACAAAACCCAAAAATGATGATTGCTTCGAAAAGCTGCTCTCTCGGGACAGCCGCGTCGATGGCTCTCTCTCGACGCGGCTGTCCCGAGAGAGCAGCTTTTCGAAGCAATCATCATGCATAGAGCCGTGAAAACCTACATCATTACAAAACCCAAAAAGTTATTTTATCGATTAACATTGGTCTCGAAAGCCTTTTTGTGAAACTCATAAAATATGTTGTGTTTAATTTGCCTCTCCAAACTGCGTTCTCTTCCGCTGCACGATTGTCGCTCTCCGACATCATAATCATTATCACAATCTGCGGCTATTATCATTACGGGTGTAATATTGCCAGTGTTGTCATTGGCCACAGGGGTAACACTTATAAACAATCCTTATTGCTTTTGCCTTTTGGGAGCTTCAGAGATATATGCACATGTAGCGATCCACGTTTGATTGTACAACGGAAGAGAGCATGGACCCGTTGGGAACACAGATATATGCCGCAAAACATACATCTGCATGTGAAAGTGAATGACCTTGGAGCAATGCAATCATCAACTAAGCACATGAGAAAAGCCAGGCAGTAGATGGTTTACGGATAAATCTGGCTCACTGTCAGTTTCCTTGACAAAGCCTTCTTTTCACAATGAGACAGCAATGAAACTCAAATCATGGGCACCGTCCTTTTGAATATTTGACAAATTAACGTTATTATGGGACTTTCCTGGTTAAGGTCGTTCATTCAGCATCTCATCTCATTGTCAGAAACCGCCGAGTCCTATACAGGGTTGCAGTGAGCCGGAGCCTATCCCGGCAGACACAGGGCGCAAGGCAAGGATACACCCACGACGGGACGCCAGTCCATCACTGGGCACTGCGGGCAATTTAGTCTGCAAGCCAATTAACCTAACCAGCGGCATGCTTTTTGGACTGTGGGAGGAAAACGGAGTGCTCGGCGAAAACCCACGTAGACACGGGGAGAGAACATGCAAACTCCACACAGAAAGGCACCCGAGCCGAGATTCGAACCCGGATTCTTCTTGCTGTGAGGAGGCGACAGCGCTACCCACTGGGCCACCGTGCCGCCCCCTGTATATTTATATCATCAGCCATTGGCCAATGATTGCTGGTGAAATCTTCCCAATAACATTGCACGTTTTTTCTTCAATGTAATTTGTTTTAAAGTAAAATTCATGTACACTGGAGAAGTATTATTCGGTTCAGGAAGGGACTGGCCTTTTGGGAGGAAAAATATGAAATTGTTATGTTATCAAAATATTGTATTAAGATCCACCTATAGATTTACGGTTGTTGACAACAATTGCTCTTACAATCAGTGGGCAGGTATAGAAATATAAGGCATATGTTGCCACATTAATATGAGGATTGATGTGAAATCAATACCACTGCTACCGGTGTAGAATTGTGCTTGTCTTTTGACTGGGAGACTACAGTAAAAAAGCCTCTTACCCAAGATTGATGGTGAACACCATTCATATAAAAGCTGATCTGGAAAGCCTGAAAAATATAGATTGATATTTAGAAAAGCGAAAGTTATATCAGCTACATAATTGCCTCGAACTGAATCTCACATGTCTGTAGTCTTCAGGTCTTACAAAATCTCGACCCATGCAAGTAAATGATATATTTTTCATTGTTTTATTGCTATTTACATCCTCTAACATTCTTTGCTCGAATATACATACGTTTTTGAGCCTTGCAATATTGTTTTGGTTTGACTTTTATATTTACATATTGCTGCTTAAATTTACCCCACGTATAATCCGATTCTGTTATTGTTTCATGATTTTGTTTATTTTCTGTGGCTAATGAAGAGCATATTTTTTAAAATCAGTTCTGAGCGAATAAGCCATTCAATTTATCTGCATGAGAGATGGTGAATTTCACGAACACCACCTTAAAATCAAATTGTATTCTTACAAGAAATTTAAATTCAAACTGTCCTGTGTGATGAAAGGAAACAATCTGTAGTACACTTGTTACCAGTGTAATGGCCTAGTTTGAGAGGCACATGATGAAAATGTAATCTTTATTTAGTGTGTAATTGTAAGTGATGAGGACTACATACTTCAATAACTGGGAGAAATGCATGGGCATCAAGAGAAACAGAGGGCATGGCTGATTGGCAAGGTAGAATTAGACAGATTGTTGACCTCAGCGCTGACATTACCTTTGATTGATCGTTGAGAAGAGGTCAGGCTTAAATTGGAGATGACATCAGAAAAAGGCACAGAGAGATGTTTACAGTATTCTTTGGATTGCAGACGGCAGAGAGTTTGAGGTTATTAGGGGAAGTAGTTGGAGTTGTTTCGAAGTTGATCGTGGTTCCCTGGTGCATTGGAGGAGCGAGCACACAAGTTGCGGTGGTAGCTGGTGGAGGGGGGGGGGGTGGCTTCACAGAGGACAGAGTGAGTCGTGTTCAGAGGATGTTTCGCCGAATATCAGTGACATGGAGGATATCAGTGGTGCCATCCTGCGGGAGACTGCGGGCGAAAATTGATGTTGAAGAGATTGAGTGGATATTTAGCTAGGCAAAATCGATGAAAGTTGTCTTGTACATTTGTGCAGAATAACTTTACGGTGAAAGATGCAGAATGAATGCAATTACTTGCACATAATGTCCTCATCTCACCAAAACGTGACACATGGCCAAAATAGTTCTACGATTCAGGCACAATGACTGGAATCCGGCTCTATGATACATCATGCCACATTTATTATTTGAGTGAAAATGGTGAAAAACGGTATTTAGACTGTTTCTGCTGTTCCTATTCATGGGAATTCAAAAATTGATCTAGGGTAAGATGAATCCGCTAAATAAGTTGCCAAATGTAAAAAACATTTGGCTAGAGCTAGATACTGTGCTCTGGTGCACCCTGACATTTCATTTGGAACTCCAAAACTTCACGGTTGGATCATGCAATAGCGGTTGGATGTTTAACAAGGAAATAGATCATTACCAGTCACTTTTCATTTAAAGGCATTTCTTGACTTTCAAGGGCAGCTATGAAAATGGCATAACATATTGCTTGTATGAGAGCTCTATTATTTACGTTTGAGGTAATGGAGTGAGAAAAGCACCTTTTCCCCATCCTCCTTTATGTTTTAGGCAATTTCCATATAATTGCCTCCAAATGCCAGACGCATAGTTTATTTATTCAAAAAAATTCAATTTGTTGTTTGGGTTTTAAAAAAACATTCCCATGATGAAATCTTGTCAAATGGCGTGTTGGGCTATATGAGATTTAAATAATTCATTAGATCCCAAATTTGCTGGGAAATGTATGCTTCACATACAGATTGACTCCACTCGAATGGCAGTGCAGCAATTGGACCACCTAAAAAGGGGCATTTGGGGATATTGGACTTGGCTGTTTAAATGAGTGGTTGATTGAGTAAGTTGGTAAAAACTATAAAATCTATGGTGTAATGGTTCACAGAAAACTGAAAGTGGAACTTAAATTAGGTTTAATGGAAAGCTGTCAACCCATTACTAATGCAAAACACATGCAGCACTTTTAATCCCAACGCCGAAGCACATTTATTGTGCCGTGCAGTTGTTTTTTTAAAATCCCTGTTGAGCTGATCATGTTGTACCCAGTATTTGGTAGCACTACTCTTGATTGCATTCGTACCAACCACCTTTCCAGCATCCTAGCTGATGCCAGGGACAAACCCAAGGTCCTCTTTTTTACAATCCATCGACTCCTTCATTCCACTCAGCCATTCGCCCTCACTTCTCTTTATTTATAAAGACCAGACGGATCAGTTGATTTAGTTTTTTTCACAGACAGAGCCAAAGCCCTTCGCATCTCTTCCCAGTCTCAACCTTCACCCACTACCTCAGCAATTGTTCCTTCCCCTATCCTGATCTCTACACTCCATGAATTTTCCTAGATAACAACATCTGATGTTTCTTCATTAGCTACCATAACTCAGCCCACAAACTGCTCCTTGCAACCCTTCCCATTCAAACTCATCCGGGAAAATTTTAAATCCTTTGGCACCTCCGTCACTAATCTCTTCAATAACTCACTTTGCTCCAGCATCGGTCCCCTGCTATTGAAAAGCGCCGCATTTACCTCTGCTCAAAAATCCCCATCCTCGATTGCAACATCACTGGTAATGAAATTCACATCTTCAATTTACCATTTCTTTCTAAAGTCGTTGAGCTTGCAGAAGCCATGCAACTCTTAAAACACGTCCTCAACAATTATTTACTTACTCATTCATTATCAATACCCGTTTAATCCTGTACAGGGTCGCGGGGAGCCGAGGAAATACCCAGGATGTGACGCTAATACATCGCAGGCACACTTCTTAGGCAATTCACTCAGCAGGCCAATTAACCTAGGCAGCAGCTTGTCTTTGGACAGTGGGAGAAAACCGGAGTACCCAGCGAAAGCCCACGGGGAGAACTTGCAAACTTCACACAAATAGGCACCCGAGCCGGGAATCGAACACGCGATTTTTTCTGTGAGTTGACAGTGCTACTCACTTTGCCACCGTGCCGCCCTAACAATAACCTACTGGATCCCTTCCAATCTGGGTTCAGATCTGGCCATAGTACTGAAACTGCTCTGGTCAAAGTAGTTAATGACCTACTTGTTGCTGCTGATGAAGACTGATCAAGTATACTTGGCCTCCTGGACCTGAGCGCAGTCTTTGATACCATTGACCACACTACCCAACGCTATCGCCTCACAGCAAGAAGGTCCCGGGTTTGAATCTCGGCTCGGGTGCCTTTCTGTGTGCAGTTTGCATGTTCTCTCCCCGTGTTCGCGTAGGTTTTCGCCGGGCGCTCCGGTTTCCTCCCACAGTCCAAAAAGCATGCTGCTGCATAGGTTACTTGGCTTGCAGACTAAATTGCCCGCAGTGCCCGGTGACGGACTGGCGTCCTATCGTGGGTATATCCCTGCCTTGCGCCCTGTGTCTGCCAGGATAGGCTCCGGCTCATCGCGACCCTGTACAGAACTAAGCGGTTTCTGACAGTGAGATGAAATGAGACCACCCTAGCTGACTGGAGCGACTGGAGAGCAGATGCTGTATCGTGCACTGGCTTAGCTCCGGATTCTGAAACTGGACGCAGTTCGTCAGCCTTGGACGCGTAACTCAGAGATCCATCCTGTTTGTCTAGTGTTCCTCAGGCTTCCGTCCTCGACCTATTTCTCTTCAGTATCTACGTTAAAGTACTTGTCAATAATATGCGTAGCCTCAACATAAACTGCCATTGCTATGTCGATGACATCAAAATCTACATCACAAAAAGCCATCCATCAGTGCGTCTGGTCTATACACGCCCGCACTCTCAACTGTGAAGGGCTGGGTGAATTCAAATTTCCTAAAACGGAATGGTGACAAAAGGGAACTTATGCTTGTCCGAACCCCTAGTATTGATAATGAATGAATGACTCATCGTCAATAACCACTTAATCCTGTGACAGGGTCGTGCGGAGCAAGAGCCTATCCCGGCAAACAGAGGGCGCAAGCTGGGACTATACCCAGGATGCGACGCCAGTACATCGCTGGACACAATTATTTGGAGCAATTTACTCAGCAGGCCAATTAACCTAGGCAGCAGCGTGTCTTTGGACAGCGGGAGGAAACCGCAGTACCTGTCAAGAGCGCACGTGTGGACATAGGGAGACTGTGCCAACTCCATACAGGCGAAATCGAACCCAGCACTTTGTTCCTGTGAGGCGATAGTGCGACTCACCCCATCCTTGCTTTAGAAATGCAAATAATATTATAGCATTTAGATTTCTGCATAAAAAATAGAACGTTTGTAATGCACTGTTGTAGGTTTTCACGCTTGTTTGTAATCTGAAAGTGAGTACAGGAACATCTGTTGCTCCTGCTGTTTACATGTCAGTTTCATATTTTAAAATACTGTCACCAATTCGCAGAGCAGAAATACACTTTCACAGTTTCCAAGAATTAGTTTAGACTTAATCATTGATAACAGTAACAGTTGTACGAAATTTCAAATATGATTTAAAAAATAACCATGTGAATGATACACCTGGATTTCGATTAACGTTTGAAAACACGCTGCATTGGAACGCATTTAACGCTGCATACTGCTTAGAATTAGTTTCACATTAGTTGAACAAAAAGGCTGAAAGAAATTCACATTTCCACAGTCACAAAGCCATAACAAGTTCTCAGACAAGGATTAGAATGTACTTTAGGGACATATGGAACAGTATATTTTGAATTAATTTCACGGGAGCATTTTTTAATGATGAAAGTAGCTTTGATCTTTTGTAAAAGCTCTCAAAAAGCAAAAAATGCCACTCTTAGAATCGAAACGAAGCAAATTGGAAAATAATATTGACAGAACGTGTGTATTACACCTCCTCCAATGAACATTTGTAAAAACATACGAAATAATTTTTTTTCATATAATTTTCATATGTGGTGTGACTTTTTAAATGCCAATATTGGATACAAGTTTGGTTCTAAATGTAACATGATTGTTAAAGAAAGCGTCACTGTTTTTTCCTCTTACAAAAGCTAGATTGACGATGCATCAGTGACGATAGCCTTGGATCCCAATGGATTATGATGACACGTTTTCCTGAATTGGGAAATGTTTTGGAGACTTTTTAAACAATTGTGTTGACGTCGATTTTCACCAGACAGCGCTCGACACGACTCTCCTGAAAGCAATGATCACACTTTTCAAAGCGTTCGATGATATTTTAGCATTTGTTTTAGTGCCATTAACATTGTTATGTTACGTATGTTGATGAAATAGTCTCTGCAAGTTGTGGGCAGGAAACATTCGGGGACGAGGTCCTTACCAGTGTGACGCCTGCGCCGTGTTAATTGGACGCAAATATGTTGATACTTGTTCCGTGCAGGAAGATGAAGGCTCTGTGTCGGGAGAGGTGCTGTCATTAGAGCAACAGCAACTCTCATTTGCCACTAAGTGGAAGTGATGTCACCAATCTTCCTGCGCTAAGCTGGGTGTACTTTGAGAAAGGTTCTCTGTTATCTTACGCTGTGCTCTTTCCCAGAGGGTTGGTGGTGTGTGGCAACGTCTCCGCGCTGCGTTGTTCATCTGCCTCCCTGTTCACTGCATTACGTCATCTCTGCGTCACTTTCTTACTGTACCTAGGGATATCTGACGTGATGTGCATCTTTATCGTTTTCCTACATTACATCGAGCTTCATGGATAGGCTATCCACAAATGAGTAACTGCTGTGTGTGTTTTTTTTTATAATATCATACAACCACATTGTTAACAGTATCATCTCGTTCCCGAGAGTGGATAATCCGGATCTGGCAAGACGAATACCAACCTCAGATCATTCCTGCTGTGCTTTCACGATGATGTTTATAGTGCCTGCTCATGCCATTCCAGGTGCACATTGAGCATCGGCATTAGACTTTTTGTGAAATATCACTTTTGCATTTCAGCACGTGGACCGCACAGCTTCCCAATACTAAACCTAGAATCTTGTCACCACATCATTTTTAACATATGCACATCAGTCATCAGCCGCTGTCCGCGTAAAACAGGAACACGAGCGCCCTACACATTTGGAGCCTCAGTGTGTTGTGCGTAATGGGGCCTCGAACGCATTAGAGTGCGATTAACTCTGAAAGTACATATGATGGTAATTAAATCACCACCTCCGTGCACCCGCATACGCAATAGGGATATTTATTTGTTGTTCACCTAATATATACTCATATATAGCTTATACAAGCTGCCGTTAATCTTATATATATATAAAAAAATTGGTACAGCAAATAGCTCTGCTGCTTTGGCATGCGAAATGACTAATTGTATTTGACCAACACCGAGCTGATATAACCGGGTATGGATGCTAGAGCATTTGGAGAGATATCCCCTATGTAGATATCGCGGAAGGACAACAACATTGGGACATTTTGCAATGCGTGTGGTGAGTTATGGAGGTGGGTGCTCCCTTGTAATGTATTTTCCAGGTGACTCAGGTTAAACGGAGAGGTCAAGTAAACTGTGCAATGTGTAACTTTTAAATGTCCTCTTTAATCTGGTTAGATCAGCAAAGCACCAACACATTCATATCTCTGTATATCTATATCATTGCAAGACCAACACTTGAGCGCAACAAATGGGACTGTGTAGCCCCTAGGCATAATTCAAGGCAGTCCTGGACAAAATGATGGTATCATCTAGCCTGTCTCTCAAGTTTATTTGGCAATTGTCTGAGGTTTTTTTTTTTTAAAGAAAGACCGCCAATGATATTAAATCTCAACCAATAGATCTCTGGTAGTGGCATGCTGCGCTATTTCTGGTGATACTGTGTATTTGTGTAGCGAGACGAGATGCTACCCATAGTGAGTTCATCGACTTTGGTACAGACACCTCAAGATGTAATGGGTTCAACTGTAACAACTTTAACTCTTGTATGATACGACTACAGCAACGCTGTTTCATCATCAGCAGAGTTAATTAGGGCAGGTATTAAAGGTTTCCATCTACATTTTGCACATTCCATGTAATCTGCAGAAAATTGTGAATACCGTTCATAATTTGCTACCATACTTGTGAAATTAAGGTAAAGGCTAAAGTGTGCCATGCCTCCTCGAGTATTTAAATTATACCATGATTTAGAAAAGTTGTACAAGTCTAAGAATCACCTTGCCGTGAATGTGACAGTCGGCTATTCAACCACACATAAACCAAGATGAGCATATTACGCAAAGCCATCTCGCACAAGAGATCCTTGAAAATGTGTCTTTGAATTATGCCACATCATTGAAAGATAGCTTGTGGCCTTCTTCACTGCAAAAGCCGAGTGCCAGCGTAAATAATTCAGATTTTGATTATTTGCTGTCAACTTGTAGCCATATATTTGAATTTATATAAAGCGAGAAATACATGCTCTTTCTCAGTGATATATTTTTTATGACGGTATGCTAAACCTGAAATGCATCAGCTCACTGGGAAAGGTAATCACATGCACTATTGCAACTCTCAAATCAATCCATATCTACCGAAACCTCCAGTAGACAGCAATAATTTTCCCAGATGGGAAAGCGATCTGTGGTGTTGAATTTTAGGCCATTGTCAGTATTTGCTTCGTCGGTTTGAAAAATTGCTTAAATTAGCATTCTGCTTTTGCTGCTCTGCATTGCGCTTATATTTATCACCCGAAATGTTGTGGCCTAATGAAGGTAGATATCAAAGTCACTTCGTATTAAGGACTATCGTTCAAACGGTGTTTTGATTTATATTTCTCTTGGGCTACAAGCAGCGTTGAAAAATGTGTAGCGTTGCCTGATGAAATTTGTTGTTGTTTTTGAGATGTTATCTAGGTGGTGGCTAGGTGGATCTAATTTATATATTAAGTGCATCTATTATTAAGGTAGTTGTTAATTGTTGCGCTTTGATTAGATGCTTACATCTAACTGTAATTCCATACTAACAGGATACAGAGTACGTGAGATCGGATAGGCACCGTAAGTCGATTAGCAAGAAAAGTAGGTTTGTTGGTTGGTAGGTAGGTAGGCTTGGTAGTTGGAACGAGCAGGTTGGATGGGTAGGGTAGGTAGACAAAGTAGGCAGCGTAAATGCGCAGGCAGAGAGAGTGCAGCGTGCAATGTGGCAAAGCTTAACCTCGTAAGAAAACAAATATTCTGCATATAACTACCGATAAATACAGTTCGAGGTTATAAATGGCTTATATTATATCACAATAAATGAAATATATAATATAAGCGATATGCACGTCTATGAGAAGTAGTAATATGGTATAGTTGTAAAACAATATAATGCATTTGAAAGCGTTTCTGCAAGATCTACATTATTTAATTTGACACGGAACACATAGCAATGTGGCACTTCCTGCAGGAAAGAGTATTGTATTTATTATCATGTTACATCCACAGTACACATCCTCCCCTGGGTGATCACACAGACATGTAATTGACCATTAAAAAGTTAATGTGGATTATTTTTCTTTCACAGTTTTTAAACACCATTTCCTATTTCAGGACACCACTTGTTTACTCTTCATTATACATGCTGGCACATCACGTTGGATGCCACAAATGCTGTGTTACAAATCTCATTTGTTTATTTATATTAATTTGATTAATACGCAATTACAGGCTTTTGTCATTGGATGTACTGGCGTCACATCCAGGGTATAGCCCTGCCTTGCGCCCTCTGTCTGCCGGGATTGGCTCTGCTCCCCCCCCCGTGACCCTGTACAGGATTAAGTGGTTACTGATAATGATGATGAGGATTTTTGTCAATCCTCTGCTGCATAAAAACCTCCTCAAATAACGTAAGTTATAGGGGTTGCATAACAACTATAATCTTCACGCTTGTTAATGCAGGCTCATAAAGAGTAAGGATGAGGATACCAGTTGCTGCTGCAAATGGCAGTGCTTGGTAGTTGAACTCTGGACATTGGGTTCATTGGAAGAGGGGCAGCAATCGCGGCGCTACCTCTTTAGCTGTTGTTTATATAATAACTGGCGTATATGCTCGTCAAATATTACAGGGTGCTGCAAGTTTTGTTGATGAACTAAAGTGGTGGCTCCAAATGATTGTCGGGGATGTCTTTGGGGATCTCGAGTCTTACTCAGTAAAGAATATCCTGTCCAAATAGCAGTAACCGCGTTATTAAACTTGCATGCCAGCTGTTCGTTCCCGAAGTCCGATCAGATCCAAATATTTGGAAACAAACAGTGACGGAGTCAAAACGTGAGAAGGGTCGGATAGGCCGTTTTCACTCTGGAGCCGTTCAAAGAGTTTCTCGCACACACACACACACAGACAAACCGCACTTGTTTTTTACGCTACGCTACGATTATGAATTATAGAACCATTCTTGTCGAAATCCATAAAATTCTGCAGGAAAGTTTTTTTTTTCTTTTCTGCTCTTGAGTCAATGTTAAGCAGACCTTAAAGCACTCTAATATGCTTTTAGGTGCTCGGTTGTAACAACCCACTGTAACCCTCACCGCCTGTGTTCATCTGTGGATGTCGCGTTGGCCAGCGGTGTGGGTTTCCCATCTCTCCCCGCAGTTCATTCCTCATTCCCCTCGCAAGCCGAGGGGGCAGCGACTCCGTGCGAGCGGAGCACGGCTGCAGCCGCCGTGTTCCCCTGTTGTAAACAAGACGTCATTCGCCGTGTGCCGTGGACGTGACCCCCATTCGGCAGGATTCACGCCGCAATCGACCCATCCGCACATCACGCTCCCAGCCTCAGTGATAAATATATATCTAAAGGGAAAACGAGACGCGTGTAGCCCTGAAATGATTTGCTCATGCCATTGTTGGCAGAAGGGCCTCCAGTTGAGGGAGCGCCTTTACAAAGTAGTTTACCTTTGCACGCTGGCCAGATGTTTTTGAAGAGGTGAGAATATACCCACGCTTCACCCCACCGCTCGGAACTTTACGATCGATTTTCGTTTGCGCTCTGGTACTATTGGATGGAGAGGCGGAGCGATTCAAGAGACTTGCCTCTTTGTGTCGCTTTGCCGCCCTGAGAACAGCTTGCAGTGAACTATAATTACGCCAAGTGAAATCGCCCTCGTGTTATACCCACAATACTTAGCAATTAACAACATATGAAAACTGCGTTAACTGCATAGCCCTGCTTTGTCTTAACGACTGCCTCTTGCGATGTAGCATCGCGATCAGGAATATTGCGATGCTTTTAGAACTGTCAACCGAATGTGAGTACAGGGCTCTGGGGTGCTCGGGGTGCAGAGTCTGCAGTGAAATCTGCCTGATCCGGTGCGCGGGGAGACACAGAGACTGTGCCACGGAGATTCTGAAAACAAGGTGCCGAATCAAACGTGATCACCCAGCCATTGTGACTGACAAACAACGTCTTTGTGGCTCATGCTGGGCGCAATATGAATATCTACAAGGGAGCAAATGATAACGACGAGCATTCCCTGCCAAGCAGACTGGTCCCTGAACTGTGTCGTTTCGTCTGTGAGTCAAGTGTACGCGATTGTTTCACCGCCGCCTTCCACGGGAGAGATGAGCAGCGCTGCGGATCGAGTTTTTATAACGCAGTGAATGCTGCGGCTTCCGCAGGTGGTGGCGTTTGGTCAAAGCAGGGGTGGGCTTGTGAAGGCGATGTCGAGGCAAGATGGTGAAGCAGTAACGTCTGTGGCTCACGGAAATAATGTTCGGCCCGAGGTGGTTTGGCTACAGCCTCCGACGCCTCTCTGTATGGCGTTTGTGTGTTCTCTGCCCCTGTGTTGTGTGTCGATTTCCTCCGGATTTTCCAGTTTCCTCCCACAAACTAAAAAAATGCAAATCAATTAATTGTCATGATGTAGGTTTTCACGGTTCGATGTATTTGTAAAAAAAAAAACCCATAAAAATGTTACTGTTTCTGATTATCCATTCTCATGTCGTTGTTGTTGAAATGCCGTTCTCTCCGCAGCTCTGTGTAGCGCTTTGTGACCCTCGGGTGAAAAGCGCACTATAAATGCAATTACTATTATTATGATGATTGCTTTGAAAGGCGGCTCTTTCGGGATAGCCGCGTCAATCGCCTCACCTCTCTCCTTCGCGATATTTTTGCACGTTGGAGGTAACCTTAGGCGTTGTGTGTGTCACGTGTATGACTCCTATTTATATGTAGGAACTATGTATATGTTAAGTCCCTTCTACAGCGTTGCTCTTCCAGGAACATTGGAAGAAACAATGGAAGAAAGAATCACATTAACTTAATCCAATTCCGCCTCCGACTCGCCCACCAGTTTGTATAACACGAAAGCCTGCCCAGCCCTCTAAACACTTGCTGATTCCCTCCTGGTGCCCGTAGTCGAGAGTTTTATATTTGTACACTCAGGATGTCTCTAACGTGCGAGGCGAAACGTCGCGAGGAGAGGAGAGGAAGCGAACGACGCGGCTGTCCCGAGAGAGCAGCTTTTCGAAGCAATCATCATAAAAAGTATTGTGAAATAAATGAAGGAAGGAATAAGTGTTCCTGAGCAGGTGCAGGTCAACAGTGAGCCATCATCTCAGCACAACAGCAGTGAGCAGCATCAACAGTCCTAGCCAGAGGACGTCAATGCCTTACGGAACAAGTTAGTCTTGAGACGGGATTTGAAGATGCCCGGAGACTCCGCTGATTGAATTTCCAGTGGAAGGGCATTCCAGAGTCTGGGAGCAGCGCGTGAGAAGGCTTTGTTACCCATAGAATGGAGTTGCGATCTGGGCACACGCAGCTAGCTTGTATTGGAGGATGGAAGGTGTCTGAAAGTAGGTCACGGATGAATGTCGGAGCTATGCCAGAGAAAGCCTTGTAGGTGAGAAGGGGGATTTTGAATGAAATCCGGAACTGCACGTAATGGATATGTAATTGTCTCGTAAATGTATACTCTATTTGTAATGTTCTTTCTGAGTAATTACCAATTCATTACAGTAATTATACGATAATTGCTGCCATGCTGCTTGTCATTACCAATAATTGGGATATTTAGACATTAATGTTACTTGCATATAGAATAACTACACTGTGAAATAGCACACTTGTTGAGTCCCAATAACCAATGGCACGGTAAACACATTATTACATAAAAGAGATATTCCACACCACATATTTTTTAAACCGCGTTTTATAGAGCAGTAGTTCTAGATTCAACATTGAAATGTCATGATTAGCACTGCGGAATGGTCCGCACGCCAGACGTGCGGTCCATAACTTGGCAGCGTGGCTGGCGCCGTGGTAACATCGACGCCTCACAGATAAATAAATAAAAATACCTTCATCTTCTTTTTTAAAAGAATGCATATTACGTTTTCGACCAGTTCCCTCGTCTCGTGACGTTTGAAGTGTGTTCCAGTATTCTCTGTTTGTATCGCAACCTCTGTGACCATGATTATGGCCAAGATCTGCACCATATACTATCTGTACCACTGCAGTACAGATTATTCAGCCCTTCCTAATGAGAGAAAAAAATCCATCTTGAAAGGCCTCCACCTAGTAGCAGCTGTTTCTGTGTGGCACAAGGTGACACAAGCACATTTTCTACATCGGGCATTAATCTGCTATTCGGTGTGTTATCTCAATTGAGTGTTTTAAATCCTCGGTAAATTGGACCGTGATGTCGGCAGAATATGATAGTAGTTTTGGTTGATGTCAGAGGATCTTTAACATCAACTCTAAAGCAGACGGGGCATATTTTACAGTTAATTATCATCCAGGGCAGTTTGCCGGATTTGAACCCAGAACCTTTGTAACAAGCTGCCACCGTCACCCGTCCATCTCTGAAGAGCTCCGTGAACAACTTTGCTCTCTAACATTAATGTCACTAATTAAGCTCAACCGAAGGAAGGTTAACATAACAACATTATTTTTGATATGAATGCTCTCAACAGCTGTTCTTTCGGGATCGCCATTTCAAGTGTTCCTTCCCCCTCCTTCGCGACGTTTCACCTCCTGCGTCGGCTGCAACGCGTTGTCGTGCATCGACAGTGCGTTCAAAGCGTGCAAACGTGCGATCTTCTGATGGGGAAAACGGTCCGCGATTTCACCCGCACTCGTGTGCTCTTGATCAGCGCACGTCCACCCACGTCTTTAGTGCTCTCTGCGCTAAACGAAGAACACGGTGAGAGCGCGCACCATTTTTCCAGCGCACAGCGGGTACGTAAGGGACACGTGTCGGCTAAACCGTTCGAGAACGCCTGATGATGCCTCCAACGTGGGAGGCGACGAGTGGCGAGAGAGGGAACACTCGACACGGCTATCCCGAACGAACAACTATGGAGAGCAATTCTCAGCGCACGTCGAGCCACGGACACATATAAGAGCGATCAGCTCTGTCATGCTTTGGAATGCCGCATTTAACATTTGCCACCTCTCACTGAACAATATTTACCAGCTTAGATGGTACAGCACGATATAGCAATTTTACCACACCATAATAATGACAATGTTATTCTCAGAGTTATGCAATAGACGAGCTCCGGATTTTGGATTGTTGTTATTACTGACATGAAAGGCATAGGCACGGCTGGCGCTGATATTTGACGAGTGCAGAAATAGTGAACGGTTGTCAATCGGGCAACATCTTGCGTGCTGTGACATATGCTTCGCTAATTTCAATTTTCTATCCTCACAACTGCGGTCTGTCTTTCCCAGCAGGTCCCGTCAGTGTGCATATATAATAATAATAAGTACAACATTCTGTTCTATAGATATATTGCTTAATAAAACATGCAAATAGTAAATAACCAGTCCATGCTAAGCGAATCCCTTTTGTAGGAGCAGCTGGGAGGACAAACTTAATTTTAATTGGGGCACACACCAAGCACGTCTGCTGGCCAGTTGCTCCGATAGTTGAAATATTTTGTTGATGTTTCCCTAACTATATATAAATTGTGGTATAGAAATAATGTGATAAATACATTTGTGTTTGGAAGCCTGCAGGGAGCTGTGAATCATATTATGCTAAATAATGAGAAGATGACATTGCCTAATTACTTCTGAATTAAATTAAATTGCTTGCTTTACGACAGGCACATCATTTAGTGTCCTGTATAAATTATTATAAAAACAATGAAAAATAAAGGCGCAAGACTGCAAACTGTAGCGTTTTGATGAAATACAGTTTGAAAATGAAAACCAACACGAATGTCCGGAAGTAACGTATTCGATTAGCGCACGAATACTCTGGCATATGGGAGATCATAAATGTGTAATTTCCAATATGGAATGATACGTGCCGAAAAGTACCCTGCTACAGGAAAGGAAGAATGCACAGGTCAAGAATTAAATGGGAATTAAAAACATCGCATTGACTGTACAATATAAAAAATGGGAGTGGGCATGACATTTCACTGGTAGGGACGATGGTCAATGAGAGAGTTTCTTGATGGAAATGGTACCTAAAAGAAGAGTACAAATATGAAGATGCCCCATATAGTCTTAACAGACATTAGGGTGAAGTGCCATGAGTGACCACATGTAAACGTCAGACCGGCAGACGAGGAGGCAGTGCGTGGCTAGCACCACGCCCGGTCGCCTTTAGCTGCTGTGACGATGCTCACACACAGCACCAAGTGTTCATTTGAGGCTGAGTCGACGAAAGGAAAGCCAAGGACTGCTTCACAATATCATCACTGGTCTTGCCCATGAGTGGGACTCGAACTCGGGTCCATCGGGTCTGCATGTATTGCTGCGCGCTAACCGCTATACTACCGCTGCCCAAGTGCACACACGATGGAGATGGAGCAAATATGTCAGCTCATATACCGGAACAAATCTAAAATAAATGCAATTCATGACGCGCACATATTCATTCGAAGGTATTAGCAGTGGCAGAACGAGTCACAAGTACGCATAGCAGGGGGAGAGGAGGGGAGATCAAACTAAGAGGTTAGCTGATGCCAACCCGCCTTACATTGTCCTATATATTGTGCTGTTATTGGACAACCAACTAATTAATTAGTCTTTTTTGATGTGGGAGAAAACACGACAACCCGGAGGAAACCCACGCAGAACAGGGAGAGAGAACACACAAACTCTCCGGAGAAATGCGCCTGAGGCAGAGACTGTGGCACCTACTGCCCAGCTGCGGTGAGATTACAAATGGTGGTGAGCTTATGATAAAAAATGAAAGAATTACAATGGAGCAGATTAATATTTTTTGAAGAATCAATTGAGTTATCTCTAACGCTTGTTTAAATAATTCAACGATTCATTTCTAAGGATTACGTTAATTTACATGGTAAAACAATTGGAGAGCACTTCTCTGCCATGCTTTAGAAAATGTAGATATATCACAATTCCGCGCATGCATAACATTAACTCAACAGTAGTTGTAATGGAATTCGCGTCAGCACACGGTCAGAGGGTTTTTGTACCGACCCAGAGACGATAGAATGGGTGACATGACAAACCTCTTCACCTGAGTGGGGTGAGTGACATGTCATCCTTACAGTCATGGTGGAATTGGCTTATTTGCCCGAGCATGCAGCTCTCAATCTTGATGAGTTAATAGATGATAGTGGGGCGGCTAAAGCTTGCAACAGGTGCTACGGGCCTGAATCAAAACCCATTACATTGGGGGTATGATGGTCGCCAAAAACAAGCTGAGAGGGCGTCACGGACAATACCTTAAAGAGCGTGTTGGTAGCAGGGACCATATCTGTGGAGCAACACTCCAGCAGTAGAGCAGGAGGCGCAACATTGAGGCAGGCGGAGTCGCTCCACCGTGGCCTCAACCCAGGTCGCAGATTGCAAGTGGCCCAATTCCACCCACATTGGTGAAGGTGGCAACGGGAGATAATCAGGGATCTTAACGGGAGACTCGCTGGTGTTCGGCGAGCAGCAAATATGGGTCTGAAGAGCACATGACAGGGCTGTAAAACGGCGATAGGAGGAGGGCCTGACCCAAGAAATCCCAGCGCCAGCTTTTGTGTGTAATCTGCTTGGCGCTGCAGCAGCTCTGGGGCTGTGCGACTGAGTGGCTTTGTGTACCTGCACTTCACGTGGCTTCAAGGTGCATATGGCCTGGCACAGGCGCCGTGGCGACGTCGCCGCCACTTAGTGGCGAATGGCGGTTGTTGTTGTTGTACCTGCGTGAATAACGGACCGAAGAGACGGCACTTGCGAGTGGGAGCAGTCGGCTCAACGCTGCATCATGGAAAAGAGTGTTTCGTGTCGGTAGCGGTTGGTGCGTTGGAGCGGAGGTGTGAGCTCCTGGGAAGGAGGTTACTGACGACTTGCAATATTTAGCCTCGAGAGAGGTGTGCACGTGGTCACACCTTGTAAAGCAATTGGTAGATGTGTGTGAGATGGGTTACCAGCAGGGCTTGGGCGTAAGTGAGCATTATTTATAGAATTCTGTGTTCTGGTGGAAACACCTGTTGAGTTCGAGGCAGTATCGTTAATATAATGCCCGTGAATAACTGATGAACACTTTATGGGCCTGAAGTAAAGTACACTCGACCCCTAAATCTGTGTCTGCTGGATTTTGCTGCTACACGCCATCAACAAGGCACACGGTCGAACGGTCCTGCATTAACTCGTAGCTGGTGGTAGTGGGCAGTGTCCTACCTGGACCCAGTCGCGACGCACGTGGTTATACAAACATTGCATCATGTCGCCCAACTGTCAACTCCCCTCCACTTAGGTCAGCTGCTCATTCCCCACCCATAGGGGGGAAAGCCACTCTTTCCGGGTGAGAACTCTGGCCTCAGATTTGAAGGTGCTAAGTCTCAACCCCACAGCATGACACTCGGCCATAAACCGTTCCAGTGCACGCTGGAGATCACAGTCTTATGAAGCAAAGAGGACAACTTCATCTGCAAAAAGCAGCGATGCCCCACTCATATCACCCAAACTGGATACACTCCGGCCCTCAGCTATGCCTTGATATTCTGTCCATGAAAATAACGAACAGAATAGGAGACAAAGGGGTACCCTTGGCAGAGCTCAACGGCCACTACAGCAGCTTTGACTTAATGCCAAGGATGCAAACACAGGTCTCATTAAGGTTGTACGAGGACCGCATGAGACACAGTAAAGGCCTCGGGAGGTCCGAAGGGTTATGTGGGAGGTCCTGCAGGCGCTTTGAATCATCCTCAAAGCACCTGAGGATGCCTCTAACGTGTGAGGCGAAACGTCGCAATGGGGAGAGAGGAAGCGATCGACGCGGCTGTCCCGAGAGAGCAGCGTTTCGAAGCAATCATCAAAGTATCATCTTTTCAAATTGTGTGCTTATAAATTTGATAATATGTGTAATGGAACAAAATGAGGAGAAAAAAGGCTGAAGAGGCTGAGGTATGTTGATGTTTATTTTCGAAGCAATCATCATATTTTCGAAGCAATCATCATGCATCGAGCCGTGAAAACCTACATCATTACGTTTATTGTTTGTTTTATTTCCCACCTTGATATTAAAACCACTCAAATATGCTTTAAAATGAAGGTTATGAACACGATAACATAGATGTTTAAGTTGCCCTTAAACACTGCACTTCAGAGCACCCACATATATCCAGGAGAAAAATACCAGAGAAGTAACGAGGGCTTGAAAAATGAGAGACAATAACACTCGAGAGAGAGAGTGAGAGAGGCCTTCATAAATACTGCAGGTGTTGGGGCCTTCAGCCTTCGGTCGGAATTTATGAGTCTCCATCGACTCCGAGATCTTGGCTTCCAAGGGCAGGGAATCCCAAAAACTGGGCCACTGTGCAAGTACTCTGTGGTTTAACGTTCACTACATGAACCATGTGAAGTTGTCTCCAAACGATTGGGTACCTTTTGTGTCCAGTCCAATAGCTTCCCTGGCACCTAATTAGCCCGTTGACTACGTACGGTGCAGATATAAAAGTCAACACACGAAGTTCAACATGAGCGGTTCGTTACACGGGGCTTTTACCTTTGAATTTGCAAACTCGTGGCGAGATGACAGAGATGAGATTTGACCAAGAGACAGAGATGTCCCGAGGTGAGAGAAACGTGATTTTAAGACAATTAGGAGTGTAATGCGAGTAGAGATGTGCAGACAATACAAAACACAATGGCAGTGCAACGAGTGACGCAGACATGAGATTTATCTATGATATTATATAAGAGAGCTGTAGAGATGAGATAGAGAAATTACTTATTTTAATTGGCGTTCTGTGTTTATTCGGATCATAATTTGAGAAGATATTTGGTGCATCTTTTTTTCGTTTATTAAATCCAGGGCCTCTCTTGAGCTCTTGTGGCCCGAGGCCTTTGGTTAGGTTATGCCTAGTGCCATGAATGAATGCATTGTTAGACGCCCGTTATAAACGTAGTCAAGGAGAGCCCTGCTCCTTATGGGTATATACAGTTTAACACGTTTAATTGCGTGGAATCCTTATGATTAAAGGAGCAGCTGAGTCCATTAAATGGAAAAATGGAAACACCTTGACAGATCACATTCTCCTGAGGCAATTTTCTCGAATGCTTACCACATTATGTTCTATATTCATTTAATTATATTAATTGCATTTTTCTTATAATTGCGTTCATCTGCAAATCTAATTTATATTCATAATATGTACCCAATGATGCATTTTCTTCTTCTCAAAGCTGTTTGACGGACGATGGGCTGAACATTACCGGAGAATGTCCAACAATGAATGGCGTAGCACTGAAGCATTTACCCATGGTCTGTCTCGCCTATTAAACAATAATTCGTTTTTCAAACATTGGGTCTAATAGGCCACTGCAGGCATTGCATGATAACCACTATACATTTATGGTAATAGTGTTGAAAAATTTTGCAACAAAGGTTCGTTTTGCACAAACAACTGCTGAACATCAGCCATCTCGGATTACACTGATACGTATGCAGGCACTGCAGTTTCAACTTCGGCATGTGGGGACCCTTGTTAATTGAATAGCTGAAGTGATTTGTGGCCCTGCTGTAGGAATCACACTTTTACTTACCGGACTAGTACGGTGCAATTGTATCACTTAATTCACTGGAGGATGGCTTCAACAGTACCGCTGTAGAGCTTTGGGAATATGAGGCCATTTTTTTGTTCAGGATCAGTGGCTTGAAAAGCCCAGCTTCAGGAGGCTACTTCACAAGGCAGGATATCCTAGCGGTTAGCGAGCTCGACACTGAGCCAATTGCACGGAGTTGAGTCTTCAATTCCCAAAGGCGCACAGCAATTTCTGCGGGGAATTACCAACGTGTGTCCTCTGCTGCAAACTAGACGATTTAGAGGCCCATGGACATCATTTGTAGGAGTCGTAGTTGGCCACTGCGTGGTCCTTATAATAAAGGTACCCTGACTTAATCACAAAACCCACTCTTCCCTGTCTGGCGGTGGTTTGAATGCATTGACACGATCGGCTGCCACGCATGACCCCTCCTTGTCCCTCGCTTGCCCTGGCCGGCGGGAGTGCTTTATAACTGTCACGTGAAAGGTGTTATGTGAACAGGATTTGATTTGATTTATTGTGGTCATAATCTTTTACTCGTATCAACATGGTTCCAATTACAGCGGGAGGCACTAACTCGAAATAGGTTTCAAATTCGCCAAGGAACTATGGGAACGCGGCGCTACAACTTTCATTATCATAATTTCACACGTTTGAAATTCGTCAGCGTTGTCTACCATGGAAATAGCAACGATGATTGCGCTGGCAGTTGTTGCAACGCATAACGTAATGGCTTGACTCGTCTCATAACATCTCCTGCTCAAGTGAAGCTGCTTTGTCGGTGCTGTGGACTTAAGAATTCAAAAATATTACGGCCACGCTATGAACTACACGCAATGAGGAATACGCGCCCTCGTGGCTCAAAGACTGCGCCCAGCGGACACTGTGCTACACCACTGGATTCATTTACATTAGCTCGTTGATGGGTAAATATTGACCTCGGACAATTTGTTCATAAACCTTAGTCTGCAGACATATGAACCAATATTTACACATTGAAATGCTCATTTGAAATAAGCCAAAGCCACGGCTACCATAACGGGTAAGTTATGGCTTTTTCTATTTTACTTAGGTCACTGTTGTCTGTCCACAGCCCAACGATTTGTCCTCTTCTAACCAAAATCTGTCAGTTTGGTCATTGCAGCACAGCTGGATCAACGCCACAACTAACACAGTATATACCAATGAATTGCATTCGCTATTAGATTGTGAACGTTTAAAAATGTGCGTCAATCACCTCGTTGTGGCCATAGCTGTCTGCGCCACCTGTATGGGTGACATTAGGTCCAGTGACATCACTTTGGATTTCAGTGCGAAGGCACATTAAATTGTTACAATATGCAGGTCATCTTAAGAAGCCTAATCTAAACATATATTTTTCTTTAAAAATCGCTAAAAATCAATCTTAGTTAATCACACACCATTGTACAGACTTCGCTCCAATTGGCATTCAAAAGATGAATATACAATGTGCCGCATGGGCTCATAGCAGTATTAGATGTTATAACAGCCAGGCTGTCACTAGTCATGCACTGTAATGCTGCTCAGTGTTTTATCACCAAAGTCAAACATTTTGTCAAAGATATATGCGACTATGCAAAGGTTATGCGGTGATCCAATTCGTCAGTGATTTGCGGTAGTGGTCAAACCGTTGGGCAATGTTTATGAATCTTTTTCAGACAAGCGTGCATAGTAATTCAACTGCGGGCGATGTGAGAAAATATTCTCCAGCACAACGTAGTTTCAACATGACCTGCAACCCAGCAGCTTCCGTGCACTATCTCATCCACGCATACCCACATCTGAATATAAAATGCATTTTAAGTACTGAAAATGCAAACAACTTAAGTTATATTTCATAGACATTTGTATTCCAAATTGTGATTCATTTGTCATGTTGATATATTTATTTGTTATAGTCGGTTTATATTCTATGATATAAAGTGTGGCAACGCGTTCTACTTTATTTTTATAAGACATACTGTGCTTTATAATGTAACTTTTCATGTGCAGCTTGCTAATGCAGGTCGTGACTACTACACTTTCATCTGTTAATGTTTATTTGAGAATGTAAACATAAGCCACGTTGGCATTATCACAAACAGTAATGATGTTGGTTTTCACGGCTCGACGCATGATGATTGCTTCGAAAAGTTGCTCTCCAGGACAGCCACGTCGACCGCTTCCACTCTCCACCTCACGATGTTTCGCTTCACACGTTAGAGGCATCCTCAGGCACAGTGTGCTTGTGTCGTGTGTGTGTGACTTCTATTTATATATAGGTACTATGTATGTGTCGAGTCACCTCCACAGAGTTTTTACATTCCAGGATCAATGGACGACCGTTGGGGCCCACTTGAAAGGGTTCCATTGTCTTGCTCACACCCCGGAATTACATTAACCCCATCCTGTTCCACCTGTGACTAATCTCCTAGTTTGCATCTCATGAAAGGATGCTTAGTTCCCAAACACTTGGTGATTCCCTTCTGATGTCCACATTTCAGAGCTCTATATCTATGCACTGCTGACTTCAATTACGTATGCACGGTATGTTACAATGCACAGCCATGCAGCCTATTGTCTTATTTAGGTCATTGACATAATCAATAGTAATTATGTATCATTCATACCATCCCGCTGTGTTGTTTTCTGTTTCTGTTTCTCATTTTGCCGTCCTTTGTTGCTTTTCATATGATCCGTTCCATCTCCACACTATTCCATTTTCCTTTAGTCTTAATATAATATTATCGTGTCTTCTGAATTAAATTTACATACGTAATACATAAATTCTTTTCACCCACACAAATAAAAGCACATTCTTTGAGTGTAAGAATATTTTTTTTATTCAGTTGATGCGTCACTACTTGCCCATGAGTGGAATAATTTATACGCAGTCATTTAGCACAGATGCAGTGAATGTGTGTTTAATTCCACACCTCGCCACTAATTTAATCCCAATTGCTCTCTTGGTGCTAAGTGACGAGAGAGCATTCATTCGCGCAACTCTTAGATTCAGAATGGGCCACGAAAGTGGTTACAACATAACTACTTCCCTGAGAACTCTTTAAGTGACCTCTGGTGCACCCTATAGAGGGCAGACCTTGCCTACCCACTCTGCAATAGGCGATATTTTTTCATCACTGCGCCAGTCAAACCAACGTTTCACTCTCACAGCTGGAAATTAGCCGTATTACGTACAGTAGCCAACGTTTCATGTAATGGGTTTCATTGTGCCGTCATTGTGCCGTCATTGGGCCTGGGGCTGCGACCGTTATCTCATTATGCTCGAGGACCCCGGTTTAATCACAGGCAGACACTCACATTGAAAGCTGGTATCTCAGCCGTGTCAGCTCTGCGCTCTGACCTCTGAGCCATTTGGCCACCTCGCTGCAATTATGTCACTTATATAAATGAGTTTTATTTGACTCTACGAGCGGTTTGCCCGTATTACTTAGACTTTATATCCTGCTTCCGATGAGACGTAAAAAAAAAACAATTTCTTACCGCATTACATGCAGTGTACATTCTGCTTCCATCGCTTGGAGTATCGGTTTACATACATAGTTTTCATTCGTTAAGTGACACAGAACGCAGAGATTTCACAGCTCGCCAAAGGTGTTCTTTCTCTCGCACACATTAATGAATCCTCGGCCCGATCGTTTGTGCGGCGGCCGCGGCGGCGGCGGCGTTGGGCAAAAACGAGAAGGGCAAGCAAAGGCTGTTTGAAAAATATTCACCGCGGTGAAATGCTCTGAAGAGAACGGGCTGTGTTGTTGCTGTAACTAATATTATCCAACTCAACTGGCCATGAAGGTGCAAAGAGCACTTTGTGGTTTCACAAAGTGAGCAGTCGAAGAACTACGCTTATGTTTGCCTCATTCCTTAAGGTGCTTGAAGGCATCACAAACATCAGAGGCAATTGCTGCCTGCTTTATCCGTTATATGTTTTATCTGAAAAGAATCAGCGAGGTTTAACAATTTCTAACGTAAGATTCAGCCGCATTTCAATATATCCTGTTAAGAAATCGCAGAATATTCAACTGCAGCCTTGGATTCATGGAACATGTGTTGCAGTCCTGGTGCAGTGGTCCCGTAATAGTTAATCGAGTGTGTTACGTATAAAGGTTACCACCGTGTAAAGCTGTGACGAACATACAACGTCGCGTCTCTATTGCTGTGTCAGCCACACGTTGGAGTCACAGAAAGTAACTGCAATCGACGCAATTGCAGTTCTGTATCTCGTTATTTATGTCTTTTATGTTTTCTGACTCCGCGTGGGTGGTGGCAACACTGATGTTCGGGCAACTTTAATAACCCACGGACATTTGCGATAGCTGCGGCCCCCCCCGCGACCCCGTACAGGATTAAGCGGATACTGATACTGAACCGAACGTTAAGATCCTCCTTGAATCAATGACGGGATTATTGAAAGGTTTTAAAGATATGTTCAGCAATGCGGACACGCACTCACGTTCAGGCTTTAAGTATCGCATCCAGTGACGGAGAATGACTGAAATTCTAATTGCGACGCTGGCCTTGTCATACTGAATGCACAATTCCCGCCTACCTTTATTGGAGGCTGGGAGCTGGGGAGGGAAGCTGGCATAGCACCATTATTAGAAGCCATCATCAGGTAAGTGTCGTATTGGAGAAGTCTTTTCAACCTTTACACACTGCAATTATTCACCATTTAAGGTGTTTAAAGCATAATGCTTTTTGTGCAATCACACTTTCAAAATCACTTATCGTCACAGCGCCCGCTCCCACTGCGTGGTTCCGTTTCCTTGTGCTGCCTGGGCAGACTCATCAGCAACAACATCCACGTTCCGCACAGCTGTCACTCCTATAAACCTTCAGCGCTATTTTTTTCACCTTGTCTTTGCCTTTGTCTTAGCGCCCCTGCTGCTTTCAAAATTGAGTCATTATTTCTGGCATTTTTTGTTGTTTTAAAGAGTCACCGTGATGGAGGCAGTCTGCGTTCATTTCATTGATCTTTTTCCTTTTTTCATCGGCATTCCTGTGGCATTTAGTTCCACAACGTCATTCGCAAAGACATTTAAAAGTTATATATATATATGTTAATCAAATCATCAACTTTCGCTTGCATTTCGTTAACATTTCCGATGTAGCATACTACATTTAGAGTGACTTTGGGGGCGTGTGAGACGCGTGCGGGTGTTTATGGATTTGAAGCTGCTGAAACAACACAAGCTGGAGGCCTCCCTTATCCGATGATAGCAGCTCTCGGTTTTTACAAGGCTATGCCGTACTAATCCACTTAGCACCTTCACACGAGCTAATTTCACCACTCCGTCTCCTCCGTGGACGTGTTCTCTGACAAGTTCCTTTACGTGGTCGCCACGGGGCATCATTGCTCTTGGCCATCTGCCATCACAGCTTTTAGAGAAGTGTCTTGCTCATGTCCCTTTACTTTTTTTCCCTACAAATAAAGCGATGTTATTAACCTGCGGATTTTATGATCGATACGGGACTCTTTCTGCGTCTCAGTGTACCTTCATTCATGCTTCTTTTACATGATATTTAGCTAATGCTACTGTTACAATTTGCAGTGCTCGCGGATTGCACGCTTGAGCATGGACGCTACACGGATCGTGGCGTAGCGAGTGAACCGCATATATGCGGGTAGGAAGAGGAATGTCAGCCATGCAGCAGCCGGACACTGCGTCCTCTCATCTCATCTCATTATCTGAAACCGCTTAATCCTATATAGGGTCACGGTGAGCCGGAGCCTATCCCGGAAACACAGGGCGTAAGGCAGGAATACACCCGACGACGGGACGCCAGTCCATCGCCGGGCATTGCGGGGCATTGCGGGACAATTTTAGTCTGCGAGCCAATCAACCTATCCAGGAGCATGCTTTTGGACTGTGGGAGGAAACCGGAGTACCCGGCGAAAACCCACGCGGACACGGGGAGAGCATGCAAACTCCACACAGAAAGGCACCCGAGCCGAGAGATTCGAACCCGGGACCTTCTTGCTGTGAGGCGTCAGCGCTAACCAGAGGGCCACCGCGCCGCCCTGACACTGCGTCCTGTATATCGTAATGTTGTGGGACAATTAATTAGTGATTATTATTTTTACGGCAGGAAACCGAAAAATCTGTAAAAAAAACACACACGCGCACAGAACAAGGGGAGAGCACACAAACTCACACACAAACTCACACACAAACTCCACAACGGCAGGAACCGAGTTGTCTCAGGCAGGACTTTCTGTAAGCCGCAGACATTACCACTGCGCCAACGTATCGCTCAAATGTTAATGATATGTTAATTACAGAACATGTTATAACGCATGCAAATGCCATACGTGGTCATGGACGAGACACGGAGGCTTTATGGCCATGTTGCTGAGTCTTATGAAGCGCTTGAATTCAAGGTAAAGTTGCAGCTCCGCAATCTCTGGCTCAAGACACTGGTCGCAGAAAGGCCTCCCCAAGGTCGGGAGAGCCCTTCTCGGGGACATTTTGGCGTCGTAGTTTATGCTCGCCATGCATCTTGGAGGAGACATGACGATACCCACGCTTTACCCCACCACATGTGACGCGCTCGTTGATTAACTGTCATTGTTTCGACTGCCGCACAGGCAAATCTAACTGGCGGCCCCCAGGATTGCGAACCGAGGCTACAAACTATGACAGTGCGGTCCCATCCCTTCTGTTCTTGACAAATGTGAACTCAAAGAGGCTGGCATGATTGCTCAGCGACCAGAAGTCACGATCTTTTGTGCTCGACACACATTTGTTCAAACAATTTTCCTACGCTCCGATGAAATCCAGGGGAATCGCTCTGTACATTTACATCGAGTGAAAACAAGTAAATTGGCAACTCCACTTGACATCAAAAACTTTCCCCACGCAGCCTCCCCACGATGGAAATTGTCGGCGATGACAGATTCTACTCAATCTGATGTCGAGATGTTGACTGCGCATGAAACACAGAAATATGGACATGCATTGACTCCTCGGAAAATATCCACTTACTTAGAGTTTTTGTCGTAAACACTCTGCAAGTGGATTGTGTTATCGTGCAGCTTTGAAGCCACTAGATTTATCTCATCTCATCTCATTATCTGAAACCGCTTAATCCTATATAGGGTCACGGTGAGCCGGAGCCTATCCCAGAAACACAGGGCGTAAGACAGGAATACACCCAACGACGGGACGCCAGTCCATCGCCGTGCATACTATATTTATTCAATGAAAAAAAAATAGCTTTGGTAATGAGGTCTACTTAACGTCTGTGTGCAATGTGTACACATACACTGAGCAATGAGCAGCAACAGAGCTTGCTGTTTGGGATTCTCAGTAATAACGGTAATAATAATCACGACCTATATTTGCCAAGATAAGTGTCACTGGAATATTTAATTATCAGCAAATTCAGTTATTGG
Source organism: Mordacia mordax (assembly GCA_036362905.1). NCBI lineage: Eukaryota > Metazoa > Chordata > Hyperoartia > Petromyzontiformes > Petromyzontidae > Mordacia > Mordacia mordax. The sequence goes on from JAZEWT010000013.1 coordinate 22,452,575, forward strand.
CCAACATCGTGAATGAATATTGGTCAAGTGGGAAAACGCCAGAGTACCCACAACAAGCCTAACCACATCAAGTGCGGACACCACAGCCTCCTTTTCACCCGTTCACAGTCCCATGTCTACAACACCTTCTGCGTCTCGTTCACCCATCCAAGTACTCTCCAGGTGCAAACCGTCTTAGCTTCCGCTGTCAGTGATTATCACCGCCCTTTTGTCAGCAGCACTTCATAGTTTAGTATTTTTGCAAAAAATATATAAAAATTATGAACTCTTCCTTTGCAGCCTATATACGCTGTGTAATAATGGTTACTGCGTTAAACACGCGTGCTTTAGCGATTGTGGTGAGTCCATGCTATGCCAGGCATGTCGCTGTTTGTGGCTGTGCGTTATTGTTCTCCGCTATGATCTCGGGCTGCCACCACTCATTCATTGTTCGTCACGGTTGACGAACGTTCGTAATTGATCGTGAAGTGCCTTTTGAATCTCTCACTGTGTGGGACAAAACGTCCAGACATTGCGCCAAACAGCACACAGTAGAATCCGAAAAGACATTTGAGAGCTGTGCATACTGTGACAGGTCTTGTGTTGGGCAGGTATAACACGGAGAGGGGTGCGTGTAGGCGTTGTGTCCAACACAGGAATAAAAGACATGTGTTAGAGAGACGAGAGTTTTAGGGGTCGCAGTGAGTGCAGCATGTATACACATTGCCTAGGAAGCATTGCTTGTATTCTTAGTGAACAATGTTTTATTTTGTCGCTGCTGTATATGTGTTGGATTTCTTTTATGCCTCATTATTCACCGCGCACAGTTTTACGGATCCACTCCTGGAAACATGAAGCGCTGCATGTCATCCTCAGAACTAACGAAATGTGCTCAAACATAAATAAGACACCTGCGACTGACGTATGTGATTGTTCGGTGGATTAGGAGAGTTCTTTTTATTTATTTACGAAACAGTGTTCATGAAGCTGAAAGAGCTGTCTAATGCTTGGGTGTTTTCACTTGAAAAGTTTTTTTCAAATGTAGACTCTGGGAGTCATTTATGGCTGTGGTGGCCCAGGAGACCGGGAAACAATTGGAGGTTCCAATTTGGTGACTGATAGAATGTCAACTTCTTTTAAAGCCGAGTCATATATATATATATATTTCCCGGTGCATCGGTGGTGTACCACAATATACATCGTGCATAAGCTACCAGCACACGAAACGGACAGTTTCTCTTATTTACCGACTAAAAAGCGTTTCTCAGGATTTTATTCTGTCTTCGCGTTGAACTTGTTTACATGCAAGCCCCATTTGTGTTTTTTATGTCTTTTTGCTGTAAGAGAATTGTTCTTCTCAGCGATGAACAGCCCACCTATGCAAAAATATTTTTCTGAGTTAATATTTATTGTTCATTTTTTAGCTGCCACTGTTTATTGCATATAAAAAAAAAAATCTGCCGCTATGGAGAAAGACTATAACTGACATACCAAGTTTATTTAGTAGGTCTGACAGTGCTGATGAGGCTCAGAGTGTGTGTTGATAAAATATGTTTACTATAGAGTCTCTACTGGTTATTCTATTAAATTGTGCGATACGTTTGAACACAAAAAATAATAGTCTTTTAGCTCTTTTTCTCTATAATGGGGGATTAAAGCCGTTTTCATGTTGTGAGGACAGCTGAACAATCCTTCCGTTGTTGGGTTGGTGAGTTCGAAAGTTTGTTGTATCGTAAGAATCCCGCATCCACAGCTTGCAAGATCACCGGGTATTTTCTGCTGTAATAATAAACATCTATCTACCCAACTATCACTGACATATAATAGTCAGATTTATAATATACATTTGACATTCAACATCATTCCAAAAGCTGTCCATGTGAATACCTCTGGAGCTCCTAGTGGTAGGGAGTGTTTGGCCAGCAGTAGTATGAGCAACCATCGCCAAAGATCCTGTAAAATATTTCACAATCCATCTCGCTTGTGCAAACGAACCTATCTCGTTGGTCTGTTTTTTGACCTGGACCTGTGTAATTTGCCTGCCTCGAGTGTAAAACCACGTTTTAAATATCACAAATGATGGCAACTAAACCGTGGCCTTAATCTAGCGCTTTACAAACGGTTGTGAATGACATTTCCTGTTAAAAGGACAGCTTATTTGCAACGTTTTGTACCTTAGTAAAGTAATGATGATAATTATTAATGTTTGTTTGTCAGTGCCATTGTTCATAGGAAGGTACACCAGAGCGCATGCCACCTGAGTGTAGAGGCCTTGTTTCCATTGCCAGGTTACTCAATGTAAAGTGGCCCTGAACAGCAAGCTTATAAACCACAACGCCTCTTATTTTCATTTGAACATTTTGCATTGGCATGTTTTGTAATGCCAAACATTGATGGGATTTATGGGAACTAAGACGCAAATATGCCTTACATTTTTGAGCACAGCCAATGTCTGTTCAGTCTCCCAAATACACTCACCTCCTAAGGGTACAGGCATGTCACTCAAACAATAATTCCCAAACACTAGCAAAGTTCTCTCATAACCTTTACCAAAGTCAGGCTATTGACACATTTATCCCAGCACTAACTACCTCACACCATCACAGGACCCATAAGCAGAGTTGCTGATGCCAACTGGATTGTAAATGAGCATTTTAAACTTCTGTAAATCTCAAACAACAAGCAAGCCCCCAACAAAATATAAACAGTTACTATAATAATTTTGATAATGGTGTGCAGCCTTGATGTGTAGGGATGCAATTGTTACGACTGTTATTGTAGTTCCTGCCCAGACGTGTCTAGTCCCATTGAAAGCAAAGATTACACACACGACAATGTCACTCTAGCTGTCACCGTCACAGATGCTGAGGCCCAAAATACCTTGCAATGCCTCCACATAACCAGACTCCACACCGCTTACTGTGTTTCCTTTGCAAAGAGGGCTCGGTGACCCAGGATCAGCCCGTTTAGCATTCGCTGCAGGATCGTGTCCGAGTTATGTCTCCACAATCTTTGAGCTACAAGACTCTGTGGCCTTTGCCCCATCCCCCTGTCTCTCCTACCCCATGCCCCCTTACAAGCCTCCATGGCTGGACCGAAGGAATCTTTTAAAACAGGTGCAGTAACAACAAAACACATGCTTTGGTTAGGTTCGGCTGTTATGTATTTATAATCACTTCTGGAAATTGTCTGATGCTGCTTGTGATCACCCACAAAACGTCGTTTTAATTTGTAAATGTTGCGGGTTTGCTCATGAACAAACCGGTGTACTGAAGTAGTAATGCATTGCCACGTTGTGTCCATGTGACAAAACTTTTCTGATTGGCCGTGTCAGCTGGAGGTGGGCTTCCGACACTTTTCTTCTCAAAAAATCTATTTCAAAAACACCGAAGCTCGTGCTACCACCTGTCCGTTGTTTTCAGGCTTGATCTTTTTAAAAATAAATTTCCAGATTACGTCAGTCGAGTCGTTATTCTCCTCTGGTGATAATGCACTAATGTAAAGACATTTCTGCTCTTCCGGTGGTGTGAGATATTCTTTTCCTTATATATCTCGCTTTTTGAATCTGGGTGGTGGTGGTTGGGGTTGGCAGTGCTACTCAGCTCTGGAGCAGGACAGCTAAAACCGATGATGTGTCTGGGGTAACCGAGGCAGAGGCCAGTAGCAAAATGATGTTCGCGATTGAGAGGACAGGAGGCCAGGAAGATGCTACGAGGTGGTGAGGGCATTCTGTTGATGAATACCAAAAGTTGGAACAACGACACTAATAGAGAAAAAGTATTACAGAAAAAAACATAGAATAGAGAGGTAGAGAAAAGGTCAGAGAACAGCTTTGGTGGAAGCAGTGGTGCATCTATGCATGTGGCTCAGCCTAATGAAAATACAAGAGTAGCATAAGAACAGGAACTGCCAGAGGGATGATCACGCTGCCTTCATGTAGCTCTTCTGGTTGACTCAAAACTGTTACATTGAGAGACTACAGATGTGATGAAGATCCGACGGCCGTCTCTACGGCATTTTGATTCAGCACATGTGTGTGTTGAAGTGTGTGGTCACATCGCAGTAAACGTGTCTTCGTACAGTCATGGCTCGATGACAGTCGAGCCTTCCGTTATGCTTTTTGTTTCATCGACGAGAGCGAGTTACTTGAGCGTGAGCAACCTCAGACCGGTGCCACATGCAACCAGGCACTGTGAATGGAAGCCAAATCTCGTCCCACAGATTTGCATTTGTCACCAGCCAATGAAAGAGTTTAACCGAGAGAAAGTCTGCACAGAGAAAACCTGCACGTGTGAGAGCGCAATGACAAACGAACCAAATTCAGTTCTAGATCATTACGTAAATAAAAAACTAATATAATGTGTGATGTGTTGGGATATTGTCCATCTAGACCTGATTACCCACCAACGAGTAGTCAAACACACTCCAGACCTGTTTCAATCCGATGGGTTTCATCAGCAGAATCGTTTTCAGGAATTGTAAAGGCAATATCCTCATGTACCACGAATAGCATATCATCATGATCATCAGCAGCAGCAGCAGCAGACATGGCCTTTCCACTGCTGAATGAAAACGACTCAGATGACAGCATTCCCCAAAGATCCTGTATGGATATCACAATCCGTCGGTCTATTTTCATGGCGGCTGCCATTTCAAGCAAGTCGTGTAGTCTCCAGCACAAAGCAATTTAATTTTCTTAACGTTTGTTTAACTTGCTATCTCTGAGTATTTTTCTTAATATGCATCTCTCCAAGCGTCTTTGCATACGTTTCCATTGTTGCACCGTTTCATAATTTTTTCCACGTTTCTAAACCGGTGTGTCATTCATAGCTTTACGAATGCACCGATTACAAATTGTACTTCTTAAGGTACAGCAGCATGCTGTGTTTCATTGTCAGGTTGAACTTTGTTAAACATGCTCGGTCATAAATTATGCACATTAGGTGATCTTTGCTTCTAACCAAGGAAGAGCTGCTTGACCCAGACGTATATTGTTCACTCGCGACTTTGGGTGCATAGATGCTGTCAAAAGAATGCAAAATAATACACAAAACAATAATAATAATAGGAATTGCATTTATAGAGCGCTTTGTACCCAAGAGACACAAAGCGCTGCACAGAGCTGTGGAGAGACCGGCACGTCAACAACAACGACATAAGAACGGCAAATCAGCAACAGTAACGTTTTTTTGGGGGGGGGTTTTGGTAACAAATCCGAGCTGTGGCGAGAACGGTATGTCAACAACAACATCAGGACAGTTCAACTGAAAGTCAAATGGTAGAAAAAATATCGGACATAAACATACACAGAGACCCATAGAGAACCATAGGACTCATCGAGATATACAGATATCCATAAGGACTCAGAGAGAACTATAGATACATAGAGACCCACAGAGAACCGTAGAGACTTATAGGGAACTATAGATGCATGGAGACTCAGGGATGCACAGAGCCTTACAGATACAGAGAGACCCATAGAGACTCATAGAGAAACACTGATACATAGATACGTGAGCCCCATGTAATAATAATAATTGCAACCATAAATATCTAGCTTGAATACAAATATAATGTTTCTCAACCAAATAACTGTAACGCAATAACTAAAGGAACAAACAACATGTCAAAATTAATCACCTTTGTTTCACACAAACTGCATCGCCAGTGTTCTAACACAACGCCACCCCCTGAACCACACATTGACCTCCACCAATGTGCCAACCTCTATTACATTTGAGAGATGCTCTGTGCCTGTTCAGCCTATTTGTCAATTCTCGACTGGATGAGTGTCGACCCTCGCAGCCCTCAATCCTCCCTCCCCTCGTGTTGTGTGTGCTCGGCGCATTGTTTGAGCATACTTCGCCATGCCATCCCAGTGCCGGTCGGTAAAGGCACGCAGCACAGTAGAGTACAGCGGTGGATTTTGCTGTACCTCTCTGCTGAAGATGTCCTGCAGAAGCTCACAGGACTTGCCTCACGCATAGCCGTCATCCACCCAACCATATCTAGGTGAAACTCTGCTTAGCTTGCAAGATCTGATGAGATCAGGTGCAGGCCTGGTTACATGGTCTAGGGTGAGTTATTATTGCCTCGTTACTTGTTTTGTAACGCCCGATTATTAATACGTCTTTCAATCTGTGCAGTTAAGCTCAATAGACACGGTGAATTTTTAAAGCCCGAGATTGCATCTGGAGATACTCTAGACGTCTAGAGTATGGTGGCCATTCATTTTAAGGCAGCTTCCAAAATGCCATTCCATTTTCACTAGTAATCATGTTTGCATGACTTTTGACCACAACTTGCATTAACTTTGGAAGCTTTGGGCTAAGTAAACGTGTTAACAGAGAAGGTAGACTCTTTGTCTATGACGATGTTGCTAGTCATGTATAAGCATACTTTATCCACTTTCGTCATTCGTCCGGCGATGGACTGGCGTCCCGTCGTCGGGTGAATTCCTGCCTTACGCTCTGTGTTTCCGGGATAAGCTCCGGCTCACCGTGACCCTATATAGGATTAAGCGGTTTCAGATAATGAGATGAGATGAGATCCACAT
>JAZEWT010000013.1:22469347-22489304 GCA_036362905.1 Mordacia mordax
TCAACGGAGGAAGAGGCCTAATAATAATAATAAGCGACAAAACCCGTTCTTTGAATGACTTGTTCCAGGAAAACAGTTTTTTTTTAGGACAGCTGCCTGAAAAAGCAGCACGAGCCTGGGAACAAACTGGAAAGGTGGCAACCCTAGGTGCCACCCGAACACATGGCGTGCAGCTGCGCAGGCACAGCGGGGAAACCTACGCGGCCACAGCCCACACGCTTTGCCAGTGGTGTCCATCCTTGTGCCAAGCGCTCGTGCCTACTTCTTCCTAAAGGGCTGAAGACACCTCTCTGCATGGTGCGCAGTATAAAATACCCATGACCTGAATACCCAGTGTCTCCACGGCATTGATAAACACTGATGAGTGCGATATCACAGCAGGGCACTGACACACACGTTTGTACTACCGTGGGCGAATTTTGGAGAATGCACACATTCCTTGCAATTCACTCGACACAGTAGCCGGTGTGCTTACGTTAATAATGCTGTGTATAAAGGAACACTATACGAGATTTCAAAATGTTGCGATGACATAAGAATACCGTACATATTTGTTTCAAATATTTGCCATGATTACATGATAAATGTAGATTCTGTTGCTGATGCCGTTGTGTGTCAGTGGGTAAGGGTGGGATGAAGCGATGGCATAGTGGGATGGCTTAGTGCATCGTGCTATGATTCCAGCAGGCAGAGTTTGTTTCTCAAGTTCCGTTGACATCCGTGGTGATTGATATCTGAAGTGCTGCTGTGCACATTCCACCATCCCACCCGGACTAACATGATGAATTACGGTCAAATAACCCTTGCAATGACTGTGTCTGGCAGCGAATTGGCAAATGGCTATAAATTGCAACTTTAAAATTATTATTTTTTCGTCGCAAACTTTTTTAATAACACAATTGGTTTGCTGCAAAACGTAATAACATTTCATAATGTCTTTGTAAACGCTAACACGGGACATTGCAGTTTATTTATTAAAGTTGTACTCTGTAAATAAACATGACAAATCAGCAGTTTTTCTAGTAATTGACTCAGTGAGTGATACGCTCACTTGTCACTGAGTGATAAGGACAGTTAACTTGTCTCCATATTAAATGTGCATCGTTAATTCCCGACCATTTGTATGCCAGAGTTTGTGAAGAAATGACTGCCATTAGTAGGTAACTTTCAGAAGCAATGCGCATTTCTGCCAGGGAGCCTGACTGATAGATTGAATGCTCGAGGAGCCGCTTGTCACAACAAGTTATGGTCGTGCAGATGGATTCAAGAGCTATAGTCAGCACACTGGGGCATTCAATGGAACGGGAATCCAGGACATGCATAACGTCGTGAACAATAACACAGCAGCAGCAAATTGTTGGGCTGCCAGTCCATTTAAACAATTCGTTGCAACAATCATTGCGGTCTTTATCCCTTTCTGAATGAACTCTGACCAATGCATCCATGCCAAATGGCATCACTAAGTGCCCAATGGGTGTTTTTGGTGAGGGCTGTCGTAAGTATCTGAGTGATTTTGATGCTTATAGCTAATTTGGCATGAAATATTAGCCGAGATGTTTGGCTTAAAGAACAAGAGGCATTGTTCACCCTTCACATTTTGACTTAAACATAGCTTTTGCGATAACTTGAACCACTATGATGCCCTGAATGTTTGTAAATTATTAGGATTTAAGGGTAGAGTGGTGCCACAGAGTTAAGCACACTACTTTAAACCACAGTGACCTGAATTAAATTATTGCCTGCGGTCAGCATAATTCAGCTGGTTTTGTCCCACAACCATTTCACCAACAGGCACTGACCAGCATGGTGAAGCATAGTCATCCCCCAATTACAAAAGTGGTTTAGAAGCATTCACATCCAGCAATGGATTAACAAAGGACTGGAAATAATAATTTCTAGTTTAATGTATGTGTAATGATGTAGGTTTTCACGGCTCGATGCATGATGATTGCTTTGAAAAGCTGCTCTCTCGGGACAGCCGCGTCGATCGCTCCCTCTCTCCACCTCGCGACGTTTCGCCTTCTCCCTTCTGTCCAGACAAGGCTCAAGAGGGCTCTGAATGAAGACTTAAGAAGATTTGCCACATGTGCCCGATTGCAGTCCCTCACACATAGAAAATGAAAGACCACCTACGCTATTACCATGGCCATGCGACCCAAACTACGGACATATAGTCTCATCTCATCTCATTGTCAGATACCGCTTAGTCCTCTACAGGGTCGCGGTGAGCTGGAGCCTGTCCCGGCAGACACAGGGCGCAAGGCAGGGATATACCCAAGATGGGACGCCAATCCATCACCGGGCACTACGGGCAATTTAGTCTGCACACCAATTAAACTATGCAGCAGCATCTTTTTTGGACTGTGGGAGGAAACCGGAGTGTCCGGTAAAAACCCACGCAGACACGGGGAAAACATGCAAACTCCCACACAAAAAGGCACCCGAGCAGAGATTCGAACCCGGGACCTTCTTGCTGAGGCCACAGCGCTTCCCACTGGGCCACCGTGCCGCCCCGAACATATAGTGAATCACTGTATTCTGAGCACATTTGATGGAGAAGTAGGAACAGCAAAATTAAACACGCTGCCCTTAAACCCTCTCTTGTGTTTGTCGAGCATATATTAACCTCTAAAGCAGAGAATATGGACACGTGATGTGCTCTAGATTTTCAGATAAGTTCAACATAAAATATAAAACCAGACCTTGCTATTTGGGCTAATACTGGTTGCAAGTTTCGGATTGCGCCATACATTTGAAGAGATGTCATTAATGTGGCATCATGTCCGTAATTTTATCACCTAAAATATCGTCCTGGTGACAAATACATTTCTTGTTAGCACATGGACATGTTACCATACGTGTAACAACCTTAAAACAGAGACCTCACTCTGTACGAGCCCATCATACAGCGATGAATCCATAAGGCCTGAAGACGTAACAGCACCCATTACCTAAAACCTTAGTGCAGGTCGTTCCTCACTCAACTTCGCGTGGGGTGCTGGTCAGTTCCCGTTTACATCTCTGAACTGCCTGTGGCAATTTCCAATTCCTCTGGCGGTATCGAGTCCTTCCTGAGAATGATCATACTTGACTTCCCCACAAAGCGGTGTGAACTTTAGAACCCCGAAGGAATAAAGGGCCAAGAGAGGGCACCCCAGCGGATGCTACAGTTTGCATTGCTAAAGACACGGCAGAGGAACGCTTATACCGCACAGCAACAGCTATGCTCAGTCATCTCGCTAGCGAATGACATAGTGATTGGGATCTACACATTTCGGGAGGACTACCCGCATAGCGCTCTGCTCCGCATGCTCCAAAGGGTTACTCGGAATTCTACCTACCTCTGATTGGGAAGGAAAATGGCACTCCCATGAACTAGCAGCTTAGGAATGTGAAGTCCGATAAGAATTGCAGTACAGCCAACCTACAGAGACAGCTAACACACTTAATTGAGACCTGTGAAATTACTAGGGAATATTCCGAGATAGCACAGGTGAAGAAACTATGGCTGTGCGCGGTGCACGGAACACCAGTACCCTGGAAGGTGGGTGACAAAGTGTGGTTGCACTGTTCCCAGGTCCCGGTTGTTAAGACGGCTGTGAGGACATGCAGTCAGACCTGTTGACTTATGGCTACAACCACTCAGATTTACCTTACCATAGATTGCATCGGATTGCTTCAGAGTGCGTCGGACTGTTCATATCCCCCACTCCGGTTTCGTGGTTACAAATTATCGGTAAATGTTCAATGTCGCCGACGACTGCTGGGTTTTCTGAGCGGGTGATGTAAGGACCTTAAAACAGGGGTCTCAGTCAAGGCCTGTTGAGCTTTGGCTGGCCTTCCAGTCTTTTCGCCCTTTTCAAACTGTTCCCGCAGTCTCACCGCCTCTCGCAAACTCGTTGATCCCAGTGCGTACAGAGGAAGGGATCACGATTGGCCAGAAGGCGGGGCTCGGAGGGACCGAGGAGTCGAACCCAGGGGAAATATTTAAAGGAAGCCCAAATGGGACGCGGGGCTCTTTGGTGAAATCTCCGTCGGGATGACTACGGCGGACGAGAGAGAGAGTGAGTTCAGGCAGCAGTAAGGACCTCATGTCAGGGAACCCCAACACGCCCCAGTAGTAGTGCACGTTATAACCCCACTTATCCTGCTAGTTGTTACCCCTGGCGTTAAGCCTTTAAACGTCACTACAACACATGGTGTGGATGACGTGCCTTTAATAAACACCTCTAGCTGAACGCGGTCTCCGAGTCCTTACATGTATTGTGATGTAGGTTTTCTCTCTGACTCGACGCATGATTGCTTTACCAAAGCTCCAACGTGGGCAGAGAAATATCACGAAGAAGAGAAGAGGATGTCTCGGCAGAGCTTTGCCAACAGAACAGCTTTGGTTAGTGGTCATTACGTGAACATACACCAATACGGAAACAAACATCGCCAAAAATATCTGTAACTGTCTTTAAAAGTATATATTCTCGGAAAATGAGGCATTTAAATGTGTAACGTGTTTATTTACGGGACCATTTACTTGAAAAAAATATTCCATCTTGAGAGACTAAAAAATAGGATCTCACGCAAGAACAGCCTAATATAGGCCTATGGGCTGAAGTGCTGAAAACATTTAAACGAAAGCAATTTAGCCAACACTGAAGTGCCCCCGGTGGTCGCTGGGAACAATAAATATCATGGAAATTCATGGTCATGGCTTGTTCTGCGAGGGGTTATTTTTTATAGCCAGGTTATGTGTAGGGTTTATGATATTTAAGTGCGAGACCTTTAGTGCATGCCGCACATAACAGCCTTAGGTGAAAGGAAATTATTCTAATCAAAAATGTTATTGCCACATATTTCTGGACTGCAGTCGTTGAATTACCCACTCTTTGTTACCCAACAAATGCTATTGTTGCTGCAAGGTCCAAATTAAATTCAAATATACATTTTAATAAAACACTGTTTTCTGTGCCGTTTAAATGCCAGAAATGGTTTTGAAATTTGTTGTGTAAAAAAGTTAATTTTACTTTCATGGCTGTAAGGCCTATGGATGTTCATATATGACGCTACATCAGATGTAACTTCGCTTGATGGAATGCACAGTCTAACTGATTGCATTGCTATGATTCTACGTTGTGTTATGGTAGTGAGTGTTTGAGCAATGAAACAGGGCGCCTATTGTTTTTAATTTGACCATAATGGCCTCTATTGTTATGTTAATATGCCGCTGGTACAAAGCAATTTTGTCACTTCATTTCATTGTTAATGCCAACACAAGGATTTTTGATTTCTGCATTTCGTGGCTTGAATATTTCTAGTGTTTTTTTTTCTTCCGAGAAAGTCTAGCAGCATTGCCCTCTGATTACACAGAGACGGTGAAAGTGATGAAAACGGTCTAATTCTTGTCATAAATTCTACACTTAGACCTGCTCGGCAGACGTGAAAATGCAGTGTGAATTGTGCAGTAAAGAACATATGGAAATGGGTTAATATGACTTATGGCTGTGTGCTGTGCGTGAGTTCACATTCTGACTCCCTTCGCCGTGGGTTTGTTTATGGAGGGAGAGTCGGTTTTACAGGATTTACAGTGCTTTGGAGGCATTTATCTCACAAGGGGGAAGGGCAGATGATGCTTCAGTTGTGTGCAAGTGAGGTGGGACGGGGATGCAGCCATGCAAAGGGCAGAGATGAAATGGACTCCGAGGGTAGGGTCAACAGCCTCCCTGATTGCTCAATTATATTTTACCTCTTGATATCCTCAGTTGAACACCTTTTTTCCCCTTTCCCCGCACCATATTCCACTGATGCCTCGGAATGCATGGGCATTTGCCAATTGGTGCTTGCGATGGTGACTGCTGACTTCTCGAGCAGGATCTCAGTCTGAAATATCACATATTGACACAAGCCCTCAGCCTCCACCCCATCAGAAATCATGATGGAACAACGGTCCCCTCTTTCGTGGTTTGGAGAGGCAGGCGGGGAGACACAATTGGATTCTAGCGTTAGATAAAATGAGTTTGATATTGTTTACATCGTCTGTGTAGACGATACTCACATGCCATAAAATCGGACATGTTATTATTTTATCACAATTTCTAAGAACAAGCCATAACACAAAGAGGCGAGGAACAAACACTATGGATGTGTAATTTCATGGGTTTATTTCTTATCTTGACTACAACAATAGCATTGTAGAGATTTTGAAAAGAGACTCTTGCAGGGAGTTCCTAGCGGATTAAGGAACGATGCAGCTGAGAATGCTGTTGACCTGCAGCACGGTGGTTGAAGGCAGTATGAATGAGACGTCAGTTCGGGCCCTTAACATGGGTGGGTGGTCAATGTGTGCGGATGATGGAAACGGTTACCATGGCGGTAGTGAGGGAAGACAACTGAACGTCGGTGAGCGAGTGACGGGCGTGGGTCCGCTAGAGATCTATAGACACCGTGCGCAGCACTTCTACTATTAATTAATATCAATTTCAAAGCTCGCGCTGCAAGCATTGACGCACGCGTGCAAGAATCGAGTTATTTACAAGCGTACGCGTTGAACGTAATGGGTTTAAGTGAGCCATTCCGGCCACCAGAGGCTGCTGCATTCACCACCCTTATATAAAGAGAATTGCTCATTGGATTGGATTGTGATTGGCTCACCCAGTGTGAGGCATTGCACCGTGGAAAACAACAGTCGAGATTCGCCACGAATTGCTGCGCTTGTGCCAGGTCATGTGCACCTTGAGGTCATGTGAAGTGTCAAAAGCTCACAGGAAGGATGAAGTATGGGATATATCCAGCTGCTTTGAGTTGACTAATTTGGATGACTGCAGGTGCACCACCTGTGCGCCCTACTGTGTCACCTTACTGCGTGTTCTCGCTGCCTGTTGGAGGGCGACTGCTTCCGACCGTGTAACAGCATCCTCTACCAGTTATCGGAAAGTCCGTTCACCTGCATAGCCACCTTTTACCACCCCAGCTCCTTCTCTCCAGGCAAACAGGCTGCTTCAGTATGCGGTGTCTGGGCATGTTGGCTGCATGACCCAGCCAATGCAGCCTTGCTTGCCCGAGAAGCTAACCGATGGGACAGTGTGTCTATTTGTTAGCTACTCAGATAATACAGTCTGGTTAAGCACAGGATGGATTGTAGGCAGGCCGGCTGAAACGCTGGAGATATTTCATCCCGAGCATACAGGCACGTGAGGGACTTTCAAAATAATGTTCATGCAACACAGGACAGTATATGCTGATGTAGGGTTTCTCGGCGGGCGGCGCGGTGGCCCAGTGGTTAGCGCTGACGCCTCACAGCAAGAAGGTCCCGGGTTCGAATCTCTCGGCTCGGGTGCCTTTCTGTGTGGAGTTTGCATGCTCTCCCCGTGTCCGCGTGGGTTTTCGCCGGGTACTCCGGTTTCCTCCCACAGTCCAAAAGCATGCTCCTGGATAGGTTGATTGGCTCGCAGACTAAAATTGTCCCGCAATGCCCGGCGATGGACTGGCGTCCCGTCGTCGGGTGTATTCCTGCCTTACGCCCTGTGTTTCTGGGATAGGCTCCGGCTCACCGTGACCCTATATAGGATTAAGCGGTTTCAGACAATGAGATGAGATGAGTCCAAAAAGCATGCTGCTACATAGGTTGATTGGTTCGCAGGCTACATTGCCCCGCAGTGCCCGGCGATGGACTGGCGTCCCATCGTTGGTATATCCTTGCCTTGCGCCCTGTGTCTGCCGGGATAGGCTCCGGCTTCACCGTGACCCTGTATAGGACTAAGCGGTTTCAGACAATGAGATGAGATGAGAGGTTAATTGGCTTGCATATTAAATTGCCCGCAGTGCCCGGTGATGGACTGGCGTCCTATCGTAGGTATATCCCTGCCTTGCACTCTGTGTCTGCCGGGATAGGCTCCGGCTCACCGCGACCCTGTACAGGCCTAAGCGGTTTCTGACAATGAGACGAGAATACGTTCATAGACAGCACGTTGGGAGTCAGGAGTACTTTCCAGATACGATTGTTGCACAATTCTTTCCACGCCACAAAATTTCACTTGTGTTCTAATTAGCAATTTATTTCGCAACATCAGTCTTGTTAGAGCGACTAAATTATCGGAAAGGCACGTGAGACTACAGGCGCAATTAACTAATTTGACATTTATTGCCTAGGTTCATTATAGTTAATTTCAATTACAGCTCATTAATAATTTAAAAATGTACGCATCTCAGAATTGTTAGTGGGCGCATCAGGGGTGTGGGAAGCTGATTACCTATTAATTATTAACGATTTCAGCCCATTTATCGGCATTTCTTTATAGATTTTAATATTCGTATGCAATAATAACCTGCCTTTAAACATCTACCGATTTATTTATTTAAGCACTGAAGATTGTGAACATATATGTTGGTTTCTTTTTTCAAGCAAATTAATGCGAGAGGTTTCACGATTAAGACGTTTTATTCGAGCATTTTACATACGTACAAAGCCAATCTACCTAATGGACATTCGATTCTTTAAAGAAATGTATATACACACACTGAAACGTATAGATAAATGCGTTACATTGTGGCGTAGCGTACTGAGAAGCAATAAATATCGGGAATGTTTTAAAGACTCGCATACATCAATCTGATGCTTGTTTACATGTTTGTTTTGCATGCAAGGAACTCTGCGGACCAGGCACTCATTGCATTGATATTCTGTGCTTCGTTCAGTAAAAGGCAGCAAATAAATAAAGGTGCGAGGACGTGGGAGCAATTCCACAGAGTAACGGCTGCTGTCAGATGTTGGAAACATTTTATTTATCATAGGGCTGTGCCTTAAAAATGATGAATTATCATATACCACATTTTCACACCTTTGAAACTAACTTAAACCAGCTTGATATATTGTATGTTCGTGTGATTGCATTTTATTCCCATATTATCAGGTTGATTTTGAGCAGTTGGTTAAAATTTGGGACCTGTGTACGTTTAAACACGAAACTGGTTTAAGTAGGAAGGCGAATTGTATTTATTTGCGAGAGGTTTACAACTAAATGTTAGAATTCGCGGCCACAAGATTTGTTTATTTAGTTGCATGCTGCTATACTGGTGCCCGCTGATATCTGCAAGGATCAAATGATCACATAAATCCAGTCCATGCAACCCGAGCGAATTGGAAAACATTGCAGCCTTCACGTGTTATTCGATTAATGAATCGTGAGCTTGAGCATCGAGCACAATGAACAAACAAATCGCTATGTCACTGCATCTAGATTTCTCACATTAATATGTAAACTTGTACATAACGTAGATCACATTTCATTGGGCGTAACAACAATTGCGATTTATAAATCATCGAAATACAGCCGGTAACTTTAAACCATAACGTAAGGAATTATATTTGGGAAGAAATTGGCCCAGCACCACGTGAGCTCCAGGGCAGTCCCAGTGGATGCCAGGGCAGCCATGACAATATGGGCAGCCGGGCAGTCAGGGTAGAGGGACAGCTGTTCTCTTTGGATCTCCACAGTGTATGGCTTCACCAGACCCGACACTCACGCCAGTCACTGGTTAAGCACCCGGCCTACTCGGTTCATGCCGCCACCTTTTTTCCCACCGGAACACACAGATGTGTGGAGTTTGCATGCTCTCCCCGTGTCCGCGTGGGTTTTCGCCGGGCACTCTGGTTTCCTCTCACAGTCCAAAAGCATGCTGCTGAATAGGTTAATTGGCTCGCAGGCAAAATTGCCCCGCAGTGCCCGGCGATGGACTGGCGTCCCATCGTGGGTGTATCCCTGCCTTGCGCCCTGTGTCTGCCGGGATAGGCTCCGGCTCACCGTGACCCTGTATAGGACTAAGCGGTTTCAGACAATGAGATGAGATGAGGTTTCAGACAATGAGATGAGATATCTGAGCTGAAGATGCGTGGCGCCCTCATGGTATTGGTGGTTTTCCGCTGGCTGTTTGCTGTGCTTAGCCAGAACTAAACTCCGACACGCTGGCCTCACAAGGCCCCCCCCGACTCTGACTCGGGGCCGAGCAGGGCCAGGGCCATGGCTAATGACTTATTCATCGAGTGCGATGTCAGTGGCGCACAGCTCACCTTCAGTCATGGTGAAACAATCTCGCGCCTCCTGAGCTCCGCCAAGCTAGCTTGGCCGCGGCCTTGACGTGGCTCAATCTAACGTGGAAAATGGGGGATTATTTAATTGCTGTGAAATTGTATGCCCTCCCATGGCGGGGAGAAGGGAATCTCAAAGCATCGCTCTCTGTCGCGTGTGCATGCTAATAATCATATTTGAGCTTCTCGAGCGCTTTTCACTCGAGGGTCGCAAAGCGCTGTACAGAGCTGTAGAGATAACGGATTTCAACAATAACAACATCACAGGAGATCAATTAAAAGGAAATGAATGGCTATAAATCAATGAAGGACGTAAAATAAGAGATAAAGTAATTGTTGAACGGAAAAAGAAATGGATAAGTTGAGCAGGCGCAGGTCACCATAGACCAATCATTCCAGCACAACAGCAGCGAGCAGCATCAACAGTCCTAGCTAGCGGACTTCAATGTCTCACGGAGCAAGTGAGTCTCGAGACGGGATTGAAGATGATTCCCAGGGACTCAGCGGACTGAATTTCCAATGGCAGAGCGTTATGTGGCGTCTGTTTTGGTTGAGAAAGAGTGCAACGTGATGACTGCTTCGAATAGCTGCTCCTCTCGGGACATCCGCGTCGATCGCTCCCTCTCCCTCCATCGCGACGTTTCGCCTCGCACGTTAGAGGCATCCTCAGGTCCTGAGCAGCTTTTCGAAGCGATCATCATGCATCGGAGCCGTGAAAACCTACATCATTACAGAGAGTGCGACATCAAAAGCAAGCGCTGGATGGAGACCATGGGCAATGTTTAAAATCTCCTCACTTTCACACTTCGTCGGTCATTAGGCGACAGAGCTGCCAACAACTGCACCCGTGTGGCGTAGGTGCCTGTGGCTTGAGTGCTTCGTAGTGTCACAGCCATGCTGAGGAACGATAATGTACACCGATGGGCCACAGTGTTGTTCGAGATGGGTGGATATTCAGATTGGGCTGAGGCATTTCAGCTTAAGGAGGTTTACAGCCTTTCCTTTAAGCCCTGGCAGAAATGAAAGCACATAGAAACATGGACAAAAGCACAGGCACAATGAAATTGATGCTCAACTATTGTATTGGAGGTCTTATCAGAAAAGTGTTACGTGTAATAAGGTGTTTTTGAAACTTTGAAGGTAAGATAAACGTGCAGATTTTTTTTACAGCGTTTTGTAGAATGACATTCAAATTCTTTTTTGCATCCTTTGAAGCATATGCTTTATCATTTTGTGGCAAGTCCGTGAAATGTGCTCGCAATTCAAATAGACATCTATTATCACTTATGTGTGAAAATTGCATCCTGTCGTAAACATCACCCTAGGCAACTGACATATATTGTCAATTGTGAGTATATTAGCTGTGCTGTAATTTTATTTTTTTATCACCATGTTTTTTTTCATACACACTACGTTTTCTATTATATGCTTAAATGTATTGTTTAAAATGTGCTTTTTTGTAAGTGTGCGACTATGATTGGAAATACATGAGCAACAATTATACAATTCAGACCACGGATGAGCACTTTACCAAACAAAATTACATTGTGACAATCTTGCACACACTATCTTGCTTTAGTTGGTACATTAATTAAACATGTAATTTGGACATTTAAAAGAAATACATTGTTGCGTGGGAATATTTACGAGGCAAAGGAGCAGGAATGGCATTAGAATCTCAGCAGGGGATTTATTTATTGAGATTTGTTTCGTGTTCGTATTGGCAGTGTTGCACAAATAACACAAACCAAACACTCTGCGGTGGTCGTCATTTAGACTTTCTTAAAATTGAGAAAAAAAACTAACATCCTGCATTTAGAGAAATGTCCCTTCGTCACAGCACATAAAAAAAGACATGAACGTTGCCTCCCTATTTCTGTTTTATTTTAAGGCAGTGCTTTTGACGAACGTGTACAATTTTTTGTATTAATATTTTCAAAAGGTCAAGGGATTCTAGACCTAGATGGTTCGGGCACGCGATGAAAAGAGGCAAATAAGATGTCGTAAGAGAGGCTATGGCGAAGCCACTGCTGCAGGGCAGCAGGAGTAAAAGCGCACCGAGGGTGAGGTTGGAAGCGTCTGCTGGAGCGAGATATGAGGACAGTGGATGCGCCTGGATAAAGGCGCAGAATGGAAATTCACGCAGTGAGGGTCGCCTGCGTGGGGTTTTGATTCAATGAGATTTTATTTAGCTTCGAAGACGCTGTAAACTTGTGGTAAGAAAATGGCCACATAATGACGTCGATGTTCTTTATGTATATATGTGAATTATGACAAAGATTATAAGTATATGGAACGCTGTGTAATCATCGTGGATGTAACTTGAAAATAGGCACACAATAGGAGTGCGTGGATGAAAAATCCGAGCAGGCAATCCCATGCAATACTGGGAATTCTCGCTTGGAATAATAATGTCAATACTATCCATGTAAATAAACGCATCCATTTTGCAAAAACTATAACAAGATTACCTCTTACTTGACCTTTTCTTCTGAACAATATGTGAGTGGTATGTTGTGGTGATTATATAACCAATTGTGTTTAATATATGTGCATACTTAATTCCAGATTAGTAGCTTTGCTAAAACCATAAACACATTCCCGAGTGTGGAATTGGCATTGAAAACACAATTGATTTGCGATATAATATTTATTTTAACTCTCAAAGTATTCATGTAACAAGCATGATATTGTTAGTTATGTACCTAACGTTCATTCATTTCATGGCTCTTATCGAGCAATAGTTTTATAGTCTCGTTTTACGTTTCATTAATTATCGGCCAAATACATCTTCTGTCTGCCACAAAAGGTACTAAACCGATAAAGTAGAACCATTCCTAGCATGTCATCTCACCTGTGCCTTTACAACCATGTAGGTTATTAGCTGATTTAAAACAATATCACTTTCGGCCAACAATGCAATATTTCACGTGTGCGATCAATCTCCGGGAGGGTAGGGGTAGGAGCCTAGGTGCTTATGTGGCTTATTTATCAATTCGTCTGAATAACACTTTTTTTTTGCCGCAAACTCCAGGATCGTTATCATTTACTCTTTGCTATGCTTGCACGTCCTTGTTTGCCCTCTGCAAGTGACTTTGTGATGAATATCCGTGAAAGGCAACACACGTTTTAATTACCGGTGTATTTATAGTGCGCGTCGTTTATACTTGGTGGTCTGTCTGTTAAAAAATGATATGCGTGTATGTGCGTCCGTCTGCGCGGTGGCTCAGCGGTGAGCACCATTGCCTACAAACCTGGTACACCGAGTTCGAATCCCGCTCACGGCCAACACCAGTGACCATTTTCTGAACCGGTCCTGGGCCACCGCGAGGTCCACTCAACCTACAATTTGTACTTAGTGCGTTGTGTAAACATCGCCATTCGGAAGACAAAGGCGGCCGGGAGTGGTACCATGGCACCCAGATCCTCGTGTGCCGTGTCGACCTTCATAGGCGCTCGCTAACGGCACTTGACCCGACAGTGCGTTAAGGCTACACGGGGGATCTTTGTTCATCCTCATATAATGTGAATGCTGTTATGTGAAATTACTCTCTCCGTATGTTCAAATCGTTGCTACAGTGGTACATTTTCAGAAAAGTATTTAATTCTATTAATCATGCAGCCTTGGCAACGACCCATTGGGGACAAACTCAAAGTGTCTCTTCATTCTTGCTCGCTGAGATAGAAAGTCTAATATATTTTCAAGTGCATGCACACAGAGACTGAAACATATGCGAATTACATCCACACCACGCTTTTGTGTGTTACGTCCACAGATGTTCACACGAACATGACAACATAGTCACCATGCACGACGCTTCAATGCAGTGCTCACAGCTTGCGACACCACTGCCCTGGGCTTTACATACATGAATCAGCGGGCTTTACATACATGAATCAGCGGGCTTTACATACATGAATCAGCGGCACAGAGCACGGCGCATTATTCAGCAAACACAGGAGTTTCGTTGTGATTGAGATGTGAAGTAAAGTCTTCCATGAACGTGCGGTTGTGTTGCCGCTCCTTGTAGCCGTGTGGGGATGAGCGAATCTTGTGGGGTCAAGGAGTTCAGGGGCTTGCAATTTATGAGAAAACAAATCAACAAATCAGACATGTATCCCATAGCATATCAAATTATATTAAAAGTGATACGCTAATTAACATAGAGCGGCGAATAAACTATCATCTCTATCTTGGCTGCGTTACCTCTCTCTCTCTCTTATGTGGCTGTATCGCTACAATTTTTCTCGTATAATCATATCTCTATTCGTGTCCTGTGTGCCTTTTTTCATGAATTTTTAAGAAGCCCAACCCCAAAAGTAATGTCTGGCGAGAGCTCACAATAGGCTGGGCCCGTTACAGAGCTCACAATAGTCTCGTCGGCACTGTCGCCAGAGGTGCGAGTAGCACCATAAGCATTTCATGTTGTGTGTCTTCCACTGCACGACTTCTCACGCCTGCAGGCGTCAGGGTGGCAGGGGTGTCCAACGACAGTGAAGAATTTCACAGATGGAATCTCAAGAGAAGGCCTTCTCACTCACATCAACTCCTCGCTTGTTACCCTCACGATACAAACAAAAGACGTTTGTTAGCACTATAAAACAAATATGTGCACAATCACTGGCAAAACATGCAGAAGCTTTTAATGACATTCAGTCATGGTCGATCCACTGCTAGGTGAAAGCCTCTTCAAATCGCTGCCATGCAAACCTGCAATGCATGTTTCAACTCCTCGGTAGGCATCTTCTCAGATGCAGTCCATTCTTTGGCCACCATTCTTTCACTGTTCTTGACCAGAAATCATCATTCATTATAGCAAGGTCGCCTACACAAATCTCGTCACCTTTTTTGCCAGTTTTAAAGACATTTTTGATCTTCAGTTCTGTGCAGCACTTTGTGACCCTCGGGTGAGTAGCACTCTAGAAATGCAATTATTATTATAGGATAAATGTTACATTAAAGCATTTCCAAATATACGCATTATTAACACTGATCATTTTGCATTTAAAAATTATAGCTGAAAGTCAGATCATATGCTATATGTTGTTTTGCAATGATGTGTATATTTAAAAAAAAAACCTAAAAAAAAGTTATTGTTGCCGATTTTCTGGTCTAATGTCGTTGTTGTTGGCGTGCCGTTCTCTCCGCAGCTCTGTGTAGCGCTTTGTGACCCTCGGGTGAAAAGCGCTCCATAAATGCAATTATTATTATTATTTAAATTATACCGGTATGTAATAAACTGGTCCTGCTGTTGGTTTTATCGCAAAGCACCATGCATGAATCTCTCACGGCTTCTTTCAGTTCGTGTCAAGGTTTGTTCTGTGTTTCTTTAACGACCGTGTGTTTGAATTACATGCAATACGCAATTTAAAAATAAGATGTTAATATTGGTATTAATATGGTAGGCTACACTATAGCTTTTATCTGTTTGCTGTTTCTGGCCATATATTAAGGTACGTTGCACATTACTATTCGTAGAATTCGCCTTGCTCTCAATTCATGAATCCACAGATCTTAATTGCCTGGGTTAATTGACCTCCTGAGTGAATTACCCCAAGTACCCTGCAATATACTGGCGTCACATCATGGGTATAGCCCTGCCTTGCACCCTTCTGCCTTCTGGGATAGGCTCCGTCCCCCCACCACCTTAGACAGGATTAAACGTGGGGGAAATAATAATAATAATTGCACTTCTAGAGTGCATGTCAACAACAACGACATATGAACGGTACATCAACAACAACACTGCGCCTGAGGATGCCTCTAACGTGTGAGGCGAAACGGCGCGAGGTGGAGAGAGGGAGCGATTGACGCGGCTGTGCCGAGAGAGCAGCTTTTCGAAGCAATCATCATGCATCGAGCCGTGAAAACCTACATCGTTACAACAACAATAACGTTTTAGCTCTTTTTTGTTTTTTTCTTATTGATAATGGTGATGAATTTAACACCTAGCTGAAAAAAATATTCAAGAAGGATAGCATTTATTTTTCTAACCTTTGATAATAAGCTAACATCCAATTAAAAACATCAAAAGAAGTCCAACTTCTTACAACGCTGAATTGGGCTGTGCTATGATTTGCACTTAGGCAGCAGAATGCAGTTTCCTTCGATAAAAAAATGATTGTACATTAATCAAAGACGTTGTATGGGCACATATTTTGGGCAAATCCTGGAATTAATTTTACGTGAAAAACAAGCGCAGGATGATTAGTTATGACGGGAAAAAAACTGTCTTCCTTTTCCATTTAGTAACAAAAAAAATGTTCATGCGTTTCGCCAAAAGAAATCTCAAACAACTTGCTTGCGCCCTTGACTTACCCTAGTCAATTCTTCAACGTCAGTGCAGGATAGAAATCGTGTATGGAAGATCTCTCCTTTAACCTTCTGTTCCTCGACTGTGGATCCAGCTTGCATTGTCAAGTTTTATTGGCTTGTTACTGCTGTGCAGACAATGCGTGGTATGTTGTTACATGGCATGACATTCTGACAGAAAATAAATATGAAACGCATTGCATTTCATAAGATTGATCATAGGTTTTAGCAATATTTCATGCAACTTGAAGTCATTTCTAAGAAATAAACAATTGTAGTTTTGTCGCAGTTCTTTCTATCACGATGTACATTTCATGAGTGTCAGGAGATATAATACCGTTTACAATAAATGTTACATCCATAGCAACATTTTACATATACACCCATGATCTCATCTCATTGTCAGAAACCGCTTAATCCTGTACAGGGTCACGGTGAGCCGGAGCGCACGGCAGGGATATACCCACGATGGGACGCCAGTCCATCACCGGGCACTGAGGGACATTTAGTCTGCAAGTCAATTAACCTATGCAGCAGCAGCAGCAGCAGCGTGTTTTTTGGACTGTGGAAGGAAACCGGAGTGCCCGGCGAAAACGCACGCGGACACGGGGAGAGAACTCGCAAACTCCGCACAGCAAGGCACCCGAGGCGAGATTCGAACCGGGGACCTTCTGGCTGTGAGGAAGCGACAGCGCTACCCACTGGGACACCGTGCCACCCTATATTCATGATCACAGTGATTATTCCTTCCACATGTTTACACATATGTTTTGGTTTAAACTTGTGAATAATCATAACTTAATTGGACAAAAGGGTGAAAGCATATCAAGTAGATCGTCTTTTGTTTGAAAACGTAATCTACCCAACAGAGAAGCATTTAATGAGGCTATGTGGCTTCCAACCCTAGTTAGGATTGCACTTCCACAATCTAAATTTTATTACTGTGTTGCACTTTAACCATCTTGTACATGGGGCCTCTTGATGAATGTAGCGCACGGCACGCTCTGAGGACGGAGAGGCGAAGCGCGCCCCTCGTCGCTGACTCCGTTGCAGGGTCGCCGGCTGGGAATTTAAGCGCTGCCCACGCGCCGTGTGGGGTCAGCTCGGCAAGCGAGAGCTTTTGCACGCCGACCTTCGTGCATGCTAAAGGACCCATAAGGCATTTCGTGGGAAAAGCCATTTCGTGCCACCGTAATGGCCCCAATGAACACATCAGGGGGCACTTATCCGCATCTGCCTTGGTGTCCGGTGAGACGAAGGCGGTGTGCATTTTTATGGCACCGCTCGCCGCGGTTTTGGCAAAATGGGCGCGTGTTTACGCACGCAGCGCTGAGCGATGACTGCTTTCGACTGGGGGTGGTGTTGGAGGTTGTTTCTCAGAGGCACTACTGTAACAGGGTATTCTGAGTTCTCATCTCATTGTCAGAAACTCATTAATCCTGTGCAGGGTCACGGTGAGTCGGAGCCTATTCCGACAGACACAGGGCACAAGGCAGGGATATACCCACGATGGGACGCCAGTCCATCACCGGGCACTGCGGGCAATTTAGTTTGCAAGCCAATTAACCTATGCAGCCGCATGTTTTTTTGGACTGTGCGAGGAAACCGGACCGCCCGGCGAAAACCCACGCGGACACGGGGAGAGAACTCGCAAACTCCACACAGAAAGGCACCCGAGCCGAGATTCGAACCCGGGCCCTTCTTGCTGTGAGGAGACGACAGCGCTACCCACTGGGCCACCGTGCCGCCCGTATTCTGAGTTAAATCTTAAGTCAATTAAAAGGCAAAGGTGCAGCCCAACAATTATCACTCGTGCCACTGGTGGTAGAAACATTACACGATGGCAACACCGCGTTCACTAATTTTGATTAAATTCAATTAAGCATTATTATTATTATCAAGTGGTCAGCTGCTGCGCTCAGAGACCGTTTGTAAATATGGTTCTCGCGGTGGTGGCTCACGGTGTAGGGGGCGTGCACTTGCCTAAACCATCCTGTAAACTGCCAGTGTTTTTTTCAACACGCCTAATTCAATTAATGAGCCAGAGAAGGTCGAACCGCTCTATGTTTTGTGTGTTTATGCGATTGCTTCTCCACACGTTTGGAAGAAGGGCGGCACGGTGGCCCAGTGGTTAGCGCTGACGCCTCACAGCAAGAAGGTCCCGGGTTCGAATCTCTCGGCTCGGGTGCCTTTCTGTGTGGAGTTTGCATGCTCTCCCCGTGTCCGCGTGGGTTTTCGCCGGGTACTCCGGTTTCCTCCCACAGTCCAAAAGCATGCTCCTGGATAGGTTGATTGGCTCGCAGACTAAAATTGTCCCGCAATGCCCGGCGATGGACTGGCGTCCCGTCGTCGGGTGTATTCCTGCCTTACGCCCTGTATTTCCGGGATA
Organism: Mordacia mordax; assembly: GCA_036362905.1. Taxonomy (NCBI): domain Eukaryota; kingdom Metazoa; phylum Chordata; class Hyperoartia; order Petromyzontiformes; family Petromyzontidae; genus Mordacia; species Mordacia mordax. The sequence goes on from JAZEWT010000013.1 coordinate 22,488,125, forward strand.
GGCTCCGGCTCACCGTGACCCTGTATAGGATTAAGCGGTTTCAGATAATGAGATGAGATGAGACGTTTGGAAGGCCAATAAGCAGATGGACAAAGGGAAATGCCATCTTCATGTGACGTTGCCGAACGCAAGGTGCTTTGTTTAATAAATTACTCGAACTTCAGGCGCTCGATGAATAATCCATCCAGCTCGATTGCTAACATGAAAAACGTGCAATGGAGCAGCACGCAGACACTGTATTGCGCATAGAGTAGCGGCACCATCGTATACGCGGTTTATTGGAACATTATTGAATGCAAATATTTAATAATAGTAGCAAGCCCACATTAATTACTGCGATAGTATGGATTTAAACATCTTTATGAATTAAGTGGTTACAAACCACACGCAACGTCGTGGACAACTCCTGGGGCAGGATTTGGCAAACTCCAGTCCTCCCGATCGACCACACTACGTCGCTTCGTCTTTCACAATGTACTGCAAATACCAATTAACGCGTTGCACGCTGCAGGTGCCCGATGATTGTTAAGCGCTTCCCGCGTATGACGCTAAGTGATTAACGCTGCCTGTGCCACGTGGATTCGCATGCACACAAATGTGGAGCCACGTGCAAACACACCCGGTCCACTAATTCACACCCGCACCGAGATCGCAGTGCGAACCTGGTCCATTAAGACAAGACACAATGAATCGCTTCACGCGTCATGTGACAAGTGCTTAACAATCAGCGGGCGCATGAAGCGTGCAACGAGCTCATTTATTTTTTGCGTGGGGGAGTAAATGTGTAAACGCGGAAAGACGTGCTGTGCTTGGTTCACAGAACTGGAGCTTGAGAAACCCTGTCCGAGGGAATTATCAGAAGAGTCAGAATGAAGACAGGGGGAGCCGGGTGGTGATGTTGGGAGGGCGGGGAGGGGTGTCGGAGCGGCAGGTCAATGACATCGTCGGAATACGTGGCACGACGGTTCACTGCGATCCCAAGGCGAACTCGGAAATGCGATCACGGCACCGATTAAGGGCTGCGAGCTTCTCCGGTGATTAAAAAAAAACCACTAGGAACTAATTTTTACTCTTGAGCGAATGTGTAAATATTAAGCACTGTGTTCACGCGTTGTGGGTGCAGTTGAGCGTGCAAAGTGGCTTGTTCCCTAGCGCCTCGTCAAGCGATGATGAGGGCTCA
>JAZEWT010000013.1:22489381-22508205 GCA_036362905.1 Mordacia mordax
ACAGCCCCCCCCCATCCCCCCCTCCCCCCCTCCCCATGACGACCGTATGACAAGTCTCCCTGGTATAGCAGAAATCCAGCACCAGTAGCAGTCTTGGGGCTGATGAATTACCCCGTAAATTGTGCAAAAATATAATTTGATGCATCGAAGGACTTTTCACAATCGTTCTCGGAAATTAATGTTTGTATATTCACAACACAGTTTGATATGCCTGCCCTTTACCGTAATTTTTAAAATAATTAGCAATTGTGAATGCCAGTGTGTAATTTCTGGCTCGTACAAATGAACCATTGTCAGATTAGGCCACCCTGTGCATTTCCAGTTTAGTGAAATGTCTTCGTACATCTCCCATTTTTTATATGGAACTCAATGTAGATGCTGCTCAAAGTTATCATATTTTTGCGTTTCATTAAAAAAGGTGTACAATCTAGGGAGATGAATGTTAACTTGCATATCTTAATCTACATTATCAAATCGCTCCGTCTGCCAAGTTCAAACATAGTTTTGCGAAAGGTGCAAGGCATGCTCTGATAAAGTATAAACTGAATAATTCTCATCAAAAAATCGGTCAGCATGTCCCAATACAGTGCAATTCGTATTCATGTGGCGTATAAATGCAAATCACATCAAGATCTTGTGCAAAAAAGCGAGGCATCCATCACTGCAGGAACGTACATATGTGTAGTCTTTATACAAAAGAAAAAAAAACATATGAAGAGGTGAAACAACAAAATCTTGAGCCAATACTTGAAGAGGCCTGTCCGAGGGCAGTCTGAGCATTGGAGGTAGGTTCAAGAGAATAAGAAATGATATTTTGCCAAGTTCAGCTAGACTCAGACCTTGACTAAAGACCTTGGTTGCCACAGTAGAAAACACATGAGGAGTAGAGTGGAATGGAAACGGGCTTAAGCAGGGGAAAGTCATCCAATAAGAATTTGGAAGAGGGTGAAGATGATCTTGAGGTCAATCATGTGCAAAATGCGGCTGCTAGAGCCCTCACCAACACACTCATCCAAGATCACATATCCCCAGTACTCGTGTCTCTCCACTGGCTACCGGTTAAGTACAGGATTGAATTTAAGTTCCTTTTTCTCACCTACAAGGCTCTCACAGGCGCTGCTCCGACATACACCCATGACCTACTTCAGGCACCCTGCTTAACACAACTTTAATCCTGCACTACGGGCTTGCTGCATGTGCCCAGATCGTGCCTCCATTCGATGGGTGACAGAACCTCCTCGCGCACTGCTCCCAGACTCTGGAATGCCCTTCCATTGGAGATTCGATCAGCTGAGTCCTTGGGAATCTTCAAATCCCGTTTCAAGACTCACTTGTTCTATAAGGCTTTCAAGTCCTCTGGCTCAGACTATTGATGCGGCTCACTGTTGTTGTGCTTGGATGATGGCTCGCTGTTGACCTGCACCTGCTCATTTGTTTAACAATGATTTTTACCTGTTATTTTATATCCTTCACTGATTTATAGCCTTAATTTTACTTTTAATTGATATACTATGATGGGCAGCACGGTGGCCCAGTGGGCAGCGCTGTCGCCTCACAGCAAGAAGGTCCCAGGTCCGAATCTCGGCTCAGGTGCCTTTCTGTGTGGAGTTTGCATGCTCTCCCCTTGTCCACGTGGGTTTTCGCTGGGCACTCCGGTTTCCTCCCACAGTCCAAAAAACATGCTGCCGCATAGGTTAATTGCCTTGCAGACTACATTGCCCACAATGCCCGGTGATGGACTGGCGTCCCATCGTGGGTATATCCCTGCCTTACGCCCTGTGTCTGCCGGGATAGGCTTCAGTTCACCACGACCCTGTACAGGACTAAGCGGTTTCTGACAATGAGATGAGATCTATTATGATGTCGTTATTATTGACATGCCATTCTCTCCACAGCTATGTACAGCGCTTTGTGATCCTCGGGTGAAAAGTGCTCTGGACGTGCAACTGTTAAATAATGGATACATGTGAAGTCTGGGGAAATCTGGAAATAGCATAATTATTATATTTAAGTGCATTTCATGTTTGCGCCATTTTACAGATCATGAAGGATCAAGACTATTCTATCATAAAACTCCTACAGTGTTTGCAGACATAGTCTGCAATAGCTTCACAGTAACAGACAGTGGTTGTACAATTTTCAGAATTTGTCAAATTTAGTCCGTGATGCCGACACACTCATTTTGAGTAATGTCAGGAGATCAGTCCACTGAACTCGGCGGTACATATTTTTTGATAATACATACAGTAATACCCAGGGCGACCTGCCAGATTCAAACCACGAACCTTTGTTACGAATGTGAAACGTGCTATCGCTGGGTCCTGTCAGCTGTCTGTTGGGCTATGTCAGTGTTGTGATTATGTGGCCTCGTTTATACGCGTCGGTTCGAAGTCTGGCAGTGGTGGCAAATTGGATCATGTCTAATCGGAGTTGAGCGACAGCAGCACAGTGGCAGCACCAGCAACAGCAGGAATCGCGAGGTCACATTTATCTGCACTTAGCTTAACCTGTGTTTCATGAGTGTAACGTCCACGACTAACATGAGTGTGCATGGACAGCAGGAGGTGAAGTGTAATTATAATGAAGACAGGATAGAGTTGGGGGGGCGGGGGTTCCACCCGCATTGCCCCACCAACGCTGTTAACCCACATCCGTGCACTCCTGCAAGCAACGTGAATGGGAAAACTGCAGAATTGTTAATGAGTCTGTGATGGTGATGATGCGCATCTCGTGTGTTGATCGTTTTGCACAGTAACTGCAATATTGATTGGCCAATACATTATCATGCTGTGCGGTACATGTATTACTGGTTATAGTTTAATTAAGACTATTAAACGTACCATTGTACAGACGATGTACATAGAGTCAATGTACATGTTTGGTGGTATCTAGTAAAGACGAATTATACAAGTGTCATGTAAAGTTACATTTAGCCCAATTTGTCATGTTATATAACAGTAAAATAATTTATGAAATTGGTGAAATAACTCAATTGTTAGACACTCCCGAGCAAACACTCTTGAATGTCAGTAAGGCATTTTTAGATAAGGGATATTATTATTATTCTCCTCCTGACATCAAGAATCTGTGATCCTTGGCAAATGAGGGTAATGCGATTAATTATGTTAAAATGTCATACATTTTTCATGTAAAATTGCTTTTTGACATATCTCACTTAGGTCCATATTTATCCAGGTCAGATATATTTTTAATATGTATACTTGTACAATTTTACTAATGGCTAAAAATTCACTGCTAAACAGTAACAATTAAAGATTTTTTTTACTTTGTACCGAATTTGTAAACAAATATAGTGGCACACTGCTACTGCTTTTTCGAAAAACGAGCCTCCAATTATTCTAAAGTTATGAAACCCTGGCGGTAGTAGCAAACTCGTGAAACAACTTGAAACTGCTGGAGCAGAGACCCTCTGGCACTCTTTCACTCTTGCTCGGGAATGAGAATCTAATGCAGTTTTGTGTATGGGATGCAGTCGCAGTGTCTAGCCCTCTGGCCAGGTCTGTTGATGCGGCTCAATGTTGTCATGCCGGGAGGATGGCTTTCTGCCGACCTGCGCCTGCTCAGGAATATTTATTCCTTCCTTGTTTGTTGAAGAATTACTTTGTCCTATAATTTATTGCTGCTATTTGACTTTCAGTTGAAGTGTTCTGATGTTGTTGTTGATGTGCCGTTCTCTCCACGGCTAGGATTTGTAAAAAAAAAAATAACCCCAAAAAAAACGTTATGGTTGATGATTTTGCGTTCTTATGTCGTTGTTGTTGACATGCAGTTCTCTCCGCAGGGCGGTGCAGCGCTTTGTGACCCTCTGGTGAAAATCGCTCTCTAAATGCTATTATTGTTATTATATTCGATGTGATATCCATCCTTTCCACGAACATTCTCAGGGTCTTTGTATCACATCTCCATAATTATGCTCAAAGCCATAGCCAAAACAACCAACAGTGGCACCATAAATACACAAACGGGTAATTATAAAATGCACTGCTACACGCCCCACATGGGGTTCCACATCACTTACATAAGGGCTTCCGTTAAATAGTTTCTCAATTAAAGTGGAGTCCTGTAGAGGCAACGCATGATCAGTTTTAATGTGTTTTCCCCTTCTCTTTTTTAAACATCAGTTTGAAGTTCAGCGGACTGTGCGGCCGTGTGCTCACGCGCTCATGTCTTTATATCTCCAACATCCACCAGCTCTCTTGGTTAACAACCATCCTCGACGAGCAAAACATCATGAGTCATGGACTTAAGAGACAATGGACTTAATCAGCTTTTAAATTCACGACCAAATATGGAAGTCTCATGTCAAATTATATCAGAACAGGCAAGGGCACAAGCAGAATATTCTCTATGTTGAACTACTAATTCTATAAACTATCTTTTATATCCCCAGAGCCTGGGTTTCTCTGTTATCCCATCAGCTGTCAGTTGGAACAACCCATTTCATATTTCTCTGAAATGGTTGGGAAAACCTGGAACGGCATACTGGTATCTGAATCCTGGCAACCACCACTGATGAATGGCCAGTGCCATAGTGGTTTATGTGGAGCCTGGATATCAAGTCAGGCTACCTTAGGACCACTTAATTAGCAACAGGTAGGTGAGGGATCGTAGTACTGGTTGTTGTCTTTGAAGATTTGTGGAGGCAAGGTTGGTGAGCCAGATGACGTCAATGACCTTCTGTTCCAGCTGTTGTTTAAAGTGGCCTCTTCAGGTCGCCATAATAATAGGCGACATGTTACAATGGGTCATGACATTAGCACTAGGGGGGAGTTATTGGGAGGCATGGGTGAGACCAGCTGAATTATCAAGCTCTGGATTCGGGATTCCTGCAATACAACAAAAATGGTAAGACACGTCTAGATTATTGTGTCGACAATTGACTTGTAATTACGAACAGGTTTTTGCGTCGCTGACATATCCACATAACATGCTGGGTTCAAAGCGAATCAAAGCAAAGATAGCTGTTGAATTATGGAGTCCTCTGTATACGAGCCCACATTCTTGACAGAAGATCGTGTTATGGGGCTGATCTTTCCACCAACCTGTCATTTGCAAAATGACCCCCATATTTGTCCGCTGTGGGGTTAGACCTCCACCTCGGACCCCATTCAAACCTTCAAATAGACTAGTTTCAGCTGGCTGTTGAATATTTTAATCAAGATCATGGCTTTCAACTGTAGATGACACATTCAGCTCCAGATTTTCAGTAAAGCACTACATTCTCCTTAATTACACAAGATTGAGATTTGTACTACTATTATAACAGTGTGAAACATTCTGACTGAGTCTGCAAAAAGATGTCCTAGGTTTAACCAGACTCAAATGTGTGGGGAGCTCACAGATCATTGAAAATTTTAGAAACAGCCATTGCGATGAGCTGGTCACAGAGGCGAAATTGTGTTAGCTGCATCACATATCCAGACACCTTATGCCCAAGTCTTGGCGACGCTGGTACCAGCAATGTCTGGATCAATCTCCGCGGAGAATGCTTGTAAGAGATTTTACTAAACCAATGCAGGCAACCACCCTCCGACAACGCGAACTGGTGGAATAATGCTATTAACACTGTCTAGTGTTAGGCACCAAAACCACAGTGAGTTGACAGACGGGAGCAGAGGTGGTGCATTTGCAAGATAGTGCTCTCTGACTGTTACCTCACAACGCCCACGATTGTCTCGTGACCTCCGGCCAATGGGCTTTTAACACTTATAATGGTCTCAAGGTGCACCTTTCCTGGTGCAAAAAACCGTGGTGAGTTTGCTGCCACTTATTGGAAAATGGAAGTCGTGGTTGCTCAGTTTCAGTAATGGGAGAATGGATATTATACTGTACTATGAACTCATTAACCCAAGGTTTAAATCTGTTTTTAGTTAACGTCAGAGACAAGTGACACGAACCTGCCACAGACCTCTTCTAGGTCAAATCAGCCATAAATGAGTTCAGTATATAGCGTGGTGCAGGAACATGGGGGTGCAGCGGTAACATCCGCGCCTCGCCGAAAGAAAATTATCCTGCCTGAAGCGATTTCATTCTGACCTCAGGCACCTTTCTACGTGGAGTTGTGTGTTCTCTCCCTATGTTGTGTGGGTTTCCTTTGGGTTTTCCGACTTCCTCCCACGAGTAAACAGCACTCATTACTTGAATGGCCATTAACATAATATGTGGTTGTATCTTGTGGGTTGGCACCGGCTAATTGCGTGGCTTGACTCCCTCTTTCCCCCTTCTCTTCTCGGCTACCTAGCACCGCCGAGTCGTTCCGTTTTCAAATGAAATATGTTCAAAATTGAATGATTGTGTGCACGCGGTACGTTGCATCCATTATAATTATTAACATCAGGAGTCGAGGACAAAGACCACCTATTAGCTATCAGTCTTCAAAGTTATTCTCCAACATTGCTTTGCTCCAGCAGCCAGTTTTGTGTATCTGAAGGATCTTTGTATCTTTGCTCTGCTTGGTGGCCAAGGAACGACCTCGGGCCATTTTTATATCTGCTGTGCTGCTGTGTATGCGTTGAGAACCCCCCCCCACCACCGTCTACCTCCCCCCTTCTCCCATTTCCTCCCTACCCTCCGTAGCTGGAGGGCAGAATTTCCAAAATAGATGTTAACAAGTTGAATGAAAGCCTTGGCAAGGTTGGCAAGGTTAATCTTCTGGAAGCTAATATCCGTTATAATAACCAAAACGCAGTTTCTAATGATGACTTAAGTGAGGGACACCATAGACGTTAGTGGTTTCCAACTCTGTCGACCCTGTGACCTCGCGACTGGTACCGAGGGCAGTGCAGGTCAAACTGTGTGGCTGGGAATGAAAAATGAGATACCGAGCTAATATGCCTGAGCTCGGGTTGTGTTGCGCCAGAAGAGATATGCTGCAGTGGGAATTCAGGCTCGGCCAGCTGGACGGACCCAACTGGCCTCCCATAACTAATTTACCGTATATGTATCCGATTTAGTTGGATTCCAGAAACTGAGCAGGAATAACTCTCGTTGGGTAAAGTATATGGATGCGGGACCAACGAAAATTGCCAGGTGCTGTAAAAAATGCGGCTGAAAGTTCCACCAATTTTCTGCCACATTGTTAAACACTGATTAATGGCTTAATGGTCAAACATCCCAATGCACGACCCTCCTATAAGTCAGTCTGAGACTCCGTGAGGCTTTTCTAGGTCTGTGGTGTTAAAAGATGGATGTAATATTCTGTTTTTGTGCAGTCACATGTTAGTTAATGTGTTGGGTAGCAACCGAGTCAGTTTCCACATGTTGTGAACCGCTCGCACCCGTGGATGTGCTGGCCCTTTCTCCTCACGCTGCGGCACCACCAGTGACGAAGACGGGAAACGTCTCACTGTGCCGAACTTTATTAACAACTCGCTGAACACCACTCCGCGCGCCAACCGAACTCTCATCATGCCAGAACATCGGTGCCCAGGCGCACGCTCCTGTCCGAACAGCCCGTTGTTCTCGACGCCAACACCCGTCTTCAGCATGCCGATCTCCCATTCACCGACTCCCCCTCACGTCTCTGCGACCTGCCTTTAAGCTACCTGTAGTGCCCCCCGGCGCCCGGCCCGCGCCCGACCGGCCACCTGTCGAACCGGCTCAAACCGGCCAAAACCGGCTCAAACCAGACAAAACCGGCCCAAACCGGTCAAAACCGGCCTGTTCCAGAAGTTGTTTACACACACGTACAACAGACCCCACTTCTACCCTCTCCGAACGCCCATTACATAACACTCGACCCCTTAGCAACAGCTCGGTGACCTACTCTCTACCAATCAGGCCCAATCCCAACGCAGGCCTCTCTCCCGGCTCAAACCCTGGGCGTCAAGGTGCACGCAGCCTGGCACCGCTCATCATGCACGACACCCCACTCAGCCATTCATACCGCTGTAAACCAGCACCGCTCTTCACCCACGACACCCCCACTCACCCCAAGACATCGCGACCCCCCTCACGGCCCGATTCCTGGATGTGGGTGTCTGGGTGCACCTAGCCTGGCACTGCGCGGGGCTTGGCACCGCAAGTGCATTGCGCCGCTACGTCAAAGAGGAAGATGGTGATGTTGGCCTATGTGCAGTGTTTTCAAATCTATTCAGCCTCTCCTGCATTAACTCAACGTGAATTCCCACGCATTGCAGCGGAGCCCATCAGTGTGTGCGGGAAAGGTGTTCTTTGTTAGTTTTGAATGAATATATATTTTTAGGGGATGGACAGTTCTGCTTCAAGATGGTGGCACGCATGGACGCAGCAGCCACTTCAGGTGCCATACAAACGGTGCTAAATGTTTAAATGCTCGTCTAAATGTTAGTTCTCGTCCATTATTTCAGAGCCATAGTCCGGCAAACATGTCTACGACCGCCCGCCACATGCTGCTGAATGGACACAGTGATGGACGCGCTGCGTGGCCTTTGCCTTGCTACGAGGATCACTGCCGACCATGGCTCTCTTAATGAGTTCAAGATGCCGTAGGCAGTGTGAGAGCAAACACTACTGCAGCAAGTATCCATTCCAGGCTGAACCCGAATAGACCGGCTCTTCCTGCCATTTTACTCCCCAATGTCCCTTCCCTGGACAACAAACTGGATTACCGCAGACTATAACTGATCATCCAGCGTGAAATGAGGGACTCTTCCGTTTGTGTTTTTCACGGAAACGTGACTTCATAACAACATCCCTGATACGGCCATTTAGCTGAGCAGACTAACCTTCTTCCGTGCGGATGGGGAAGCCTTGTCATCTGGAAATACCCGTGGTGGGGGGTTTATGTGTTTACATCAGTTACAAAGGGTGCGCAAATGCTACTGTAGTCTCAAGACATTGCCCTCTACTGGTGGACTGTTATGTGTAGTCCTTACTATCTACCGAGGGAATTTTCCACAATTATTATCATGGCTGTGTACATCCATCCCATCGCGAACACTAAAGTGGCACTGTGCGTTCTCTGCGGGGCCATCAGCGGACTGCAAACTGCTCATCCTGACAGCTGTTTCATTGTGGCTGGAGATTTCAATCATGCAAATCTCAAATCAGCTCTCCCTAAATTCGACTAACATGTTAACTTCGCAACCAGAAGGGTAAACACGTTGGACGTGGTTTACACAAACATCTGCGATACATACAAGGCTGCCCCCGCCCCCCCCCGCCTCCACCTCGGCTACTCAGACCACCTGTCTGTTATGTTAATTGCAGCTTACAGACCAGTGCTCACACGTGCCAAATCAGTTTTGAAACAGATCACAGTGTGGCTGGTTGGAGCAACCACGCATTACAGGATTGTTTTGATTACAAGGCTGGAATATGTTGGACGCTATAAGCACAATAATTTTGCGGATGACACGACAGTGTGGGTCTCATCAGTAACAATGTTGAAACTGCATAGTGATAATAATAATAATTGCATTTTTATCGCGCTTAACACCCGAGGGTCACAAAGCGCTGAACAGAGCTGCGGAGAGAACGGCACGCCAACAACAACGACATAAGAACGTTACATCAGCAACAATAACTTGTTTGGGTTTTTTTTTATTTACGCATCGCTGCAGAACATGCAAAATATGATCTGACTTTCAACTATAATTTAAGAATGCAAAATAATTAGTGTTAATAATACGTATATTGGGAAATGGTTTAATGTAACATTTATCGTATAATTATCATTGCATTTCTAGAGCGCCAATCACCCGAGGGTCACAAAGCGCTGCACAGAACTGCGGAGAGGACGGCACATCAACAACGAGATAAGAACGGAAAATCAGGAACAACGTTTTTTTAAAGGGTGTTTTTTTTTTACAAATTCGAGCCATCATGCCAGCACAGCAACACTGAGCTGCATCAACAAAGTTGGAGGAATTGAAAGCCTTATGGAACAAGTGACTCTTGAGACGAGATTTGAAGATGCCTAAGGACTGAGCTGAACGATTCTCCAGTGGAAGGGCATTCCAGAGTTTGGGAGCAGGGCGCGACAAGGCTCTGTCACCCACCGAATGGAGGTGCGACCTGGGTACCGTGCAGCGAGCCTGTATTGGAGGATCAAAGTTGTCACGTTGAGGAGGGTGCCTGAAGTAGGTCATGAATGTATATCAGAGCTGCGCCAGTGAGAGCCTTGTAGGTGAGAAGGAGGATCTTGAATTCAATCCTGTATTTAACAGGTAACCAGTGGAGAGACATCAGTACTGGGGAAATGTGATCGTGGATGAGTGTGCAACTGAGGGCTCTAGCAGCCTTAGTCTGCACACGTTGGAGATGATTGATGAGGTAGGCAGGGGTGCCAGGGAGCAGTGCATTGCAGTCATCGATTCGTGAGGAGATGAAAATGTGTTTTTGCTTCTCAGCATCATAGGGTGACAGGATGTTGCGCAGTCTGGCTCTATTTCTGAGATGGAAATAGGCCTCGTCGCGTCATATCACAGCACATCTCCGATCCAATCCGTCCACACCACATGTCGTCTCATGTCCCCCCCCCCTCCCAGACCACTGGTGTTTATGGTCTGAGAAGGGGGGAATTGGCGCAGTCCCCGATCATCCTTACCTGACCCCTTGTCACCCCAGGTGACCCCTCGTACGCACCTAGCCTATCACGTGCGAGGCTTAGCACCACATACTTCAAACGCCGCACACACAAGGTCTCCAGCATTGTGAAGGACCCCTTTCCCACCCCTCCCACGGACTCTTTACCCTCCTGCTGTCTGGCAAAAGGTACCGCAGTCTCCTGGCCAGGTCTGCCAAGCTCGACAATAGTTTCTTCCCGCAAGGCTTCTCAATACTATGCTGCCCCAGCCTTCCTCATAATAACAAGCAGCACACAGATGCCCCCCTCCCACCCAAACACACGTACGCATAGCTAAACTGTCCGCTTCACTTTACTATATCTAGTCGATGTCGTATGCGTGTTTAACCCTGCCCTTTTGAATGCGTATTCAGCCTTTTTTTTTAATTTGGACTGGGGACTATGAAAAACGTAATTTCGTTCCTCTATATACTGCAATTGTATAGGGTTAGAACGTCAATAAAGTGTATCTTATCTTATCTAACACCATGTAGCGCCTTGCCCCTGGATCTGCTCGTCCTCCACTCTGGAGGATTTTGCCCATGGGACTGGTGCCAGATCTCGGTAGAAATGACACCACTCCGCCCATCGCCTCTCAGATGGCGTTTGTCAGGAATGATGGTCCACTTCACCGCGTGCCTCTAAGCAATCTGGTTTTGATCCAGAGCACGAGGTTAGGACTTTCATCTCATGTGTTGAGAGTGTGAGTGTTATCACCTTATTGCCAACTCTTATCTTATATATTTCAAGTCATGTTTTAGAGTTTGTTGTCATGGGCGCATATTTATACGTGCTTGAATGCCCTGTGAAGCTGTTTACACAGACATTTGCTGCTATACATCAATGTGTTTTATCTGTAATTAATATAGCTGCAAGAACTGTCAACAATTGTTTGAGGAAATATTGTCGCAATACCTCCTGTATTTCTCGTTCACTATTTTTATAAGATCATATTTTTTTGACTTGAGTAGTAGCGTATCATCACATAAATATAAATGTTATAGCAGAACTGCTACCAGATGGAACGTTATTGTCTCTGGTAATCTGTAAATGTTATCATTGACGCTACCTTTCGCTGCAGCTTATTTGCTGTCGTTCCCCTGTCTTATTGATGATATATATTACTCTTTGCGCTGTTCCCTGCCATGGAATATATATTTTGAAGAGGACAATGTTTTAAAAAAAAATCTTATTAAACCTTCCGTGACAAACTATTTGAACGAATTTGTTCATTAATGCCACCTATGAGCTCTTTACCATACAGACCTTGTCAAAAAACCCTGGCACAATAATAATGATCACACTTTGCTGCGAACAGCCTTACCTGGAAGAACGAAATTAGATTGTCAGTACTGTACAGTATTGAAATAGCACTGGCATGGCATGGTCTAGAATGTATAAATGAGGACCTGCTGACATGTATTGGTGCTGCTGTGCGGACAATTTAAGTTCGTGCCCAATTGAATTAATTTGATTCAGAACTGGAATTTTATATTGTTATTCTTGCAGTTTCCACGTTACCTAGGTCACTTCGTAGATGACATTTGTGTGTGTGGATGTGTGACCGTGCAAGTTCGAGGACTGCAATACCTTCTGAAATTTAGTTCAGTACCAGTACCCACTTAATCATGTACAAGATCTCTGTGGGGCCAGAGCTTAGCCTGGCAGATGTGGAGCGTAAGGCGAGCTTGTACCCAGGCTGTGACGTCAGTACATTACAGGGCACTTTTTTTGAGGCAATTTTCTCAGAAGGCCAATTTAACGAGGCAGCAGCGTGTCTTTGGCAGGTCGCGGAGGAAACCGGAGTGCCCGCCGAACGCCCACGCGGACACGGGGAGAGAACTCGCAAAACCCCACACAGAAAGGCACCCGAGCCAGACCTCCTGAACTTCGGCACAGTAATTTGCAACATAGATGACATTTCAGTTGCTATTCGCTGCAACTCTTTAGTGAAGATGAGTGCTAGTATAGCGATTGTCGCCAATGTATTTTGAGATATTCTGTTGTTGATTGCTCTATGGCCGTCTGACCATTTCGACTTTAAAGCTGAGGACACATTGGAATTGGCCGATTTCTGCAGAAACCGTGAGTGCTACGATTCAATCCTGCATGAATCACAATTTTCGTGCTATTCCCACAAAAATAAAGTACTTCATTTATAAGCACGGGATTCTAACAGATTATGCAAAAAAAACCGAAAAATATACCTTTATTCTTACAACAGAACTTTTCCAGTGAGCTTATAAACTCTATATGCGGGATTCCTGCAACAAAACAATCATTTAAACTAACCAACGCAACAACATATAATGCAAAAGAGTAACTTCGGCATAGGAACAAGGAAGCTCTGTATTTCTCGAGCTTGTATGAAGGTCATGCCTTGGGATGACCTCCACTGGCTCATCCAGGCCCCACGGGCCTTCCCATCTTTGTAATTTAAACAGGAATTGGCGCGGAATTGGGCCATATTGACACCAGAGGCAACAGTCATTCCGTCACCATTCTCCTGCACTTGTTATTATTCCGACGAAGGCTGTGTCTTTCTCAAGCCAGCTCTTACTGGCAGCACGAATTGTGTAATTGCCTGAGCAGTGATTAAGCATCCAAGGAAGGAATCTCTACCGAGAGCACATCCACTGCCAGCGGTGCTCTCACGTGTGCAGGCGCGAGGCAAACTGTTGCATCGCAAGATCGTGCGAGGTGGTCGTGGTTTCGGAAGACATTCATCCAGCAGTGCACTGACCACGGCTGATAATGGCAATGATGAGGCATCGGTCATGCGTATCAACCGTTAGTCTGGTTAACAGTGACTGCTTGGTTTCTCTCGATCGATGATGGGCAGATTCTGTCGACCAGATTTTTCCATTAAATGTATTAGATTGGCATAGACTGGAGGTTTTTCGTAACCGACCAGACCTCACCGGCTCTCCCCTTGAACACGAGTCCATTCCCATACAAGATTCCATTCGCACACAACCCAGCCTGCTCGAAAGTGCATCAGTGCAACGATCTTATCACCACTCTAGAAAATATATTTGATGCTAATTCGAGAAACAACTCCAACATTGATATCATGACTCCAGGATTGCAATTATGAGAATCTACCAGCTCTGGTAATGCATAGATATTCTATATATGTACAAACTAGATGTGGATTAAATAGTTGGATGTTCAATATATTTGCGTTTAAGTTTATTTAAACGTACCAAAGAATGATCGATTAAATCAATTTTTTGAATTTGGAATTGGGCCATAATCCACACCTGAGGCAACGTGACCTAACTCAAAAAATGGATTTCATCGATAGCATTGGTCATGAAAGCCTTTGAAATAAAGAAATCAAAGAATGATATTTCAAATGTTGACAGCCCTTATTGAAGCGTTATCTTTCCTCCAACGCACAAGTACTTATTAGCACATTAATTATTTGATTTATAACACAATTTCTTCACACCTGTTCAATCGCATTTCTCGGTCAGATATTACTTTTCTGTGTAAACACTGTCAAATATCTGAAAATTATATCGCGTTGTATTCATATGAAATTCGACTTTTGCTTTCAATTAACGTTCATCTGCGTAGGAACTATAGAAAAATAGTGTTGAATGTGATGGTTCCCTCTATTAAAATCTTTTTAGTACCTGCCACGCTTGCTGTGTTCGCCTAAGAACTCTTCAAACGAGCTGTCAAACTCTCACGATGCTCTCAGGTCGGAATGGCAAAGTGCTCGGAATGTAAACGATCCGTCCTTCAAAAAACTTTTGTCATCCTTTCCGACAGCCTCTTTATTAAAAGAGCACTTAAGACGGTTTCATGTATCATCTACCTTTGGGTCAGGTTTCAGTAATAATAATAAAACGTTTAATTCAAAGGAGAAATGAACGTAATGCTTTCTGTAAGATCTTGGCAGTAAGGGTTCTGGAAATCCACCCATCTCTTATGCTCTCATTTGTCAGTTTTCTTGTGATTTAAAACCTCTTGATCGCGGACACTGACAATGTGAAATTAATGCAAACGCTATTTTCATGGTTGTCTTCCCGTGACGTTTATTAACAAAAGACATGACTGCGCCAACTATGTTCGTAGAAAGCAGTGGGCAATTTTGATAATAAGGTTACTGCGAGCAATTATAAAATCACTTTATTTTAAAACTTACACTCGAGCGTCAAAGACGCTAGTACATACAGATGTGGAAAAGTACAGTGTTGTCACTTTTTACAAGTAATTTTTAATTATGCAGTTTGAGTATTTTATACTTTACATGACAAATGTGGATTGAATGGTGGCACAATGGTGAACACACGGCGCTTTGAATCCAGTGCCCTGAGTTCAGTTCCCTTGCGATGGGAATCATCTGAACAGGTCTTGTTCTCCCACTTCACTAATCCACTTTGTCGCGTCGTACGGTCAAACAAATCCCATTATGTTGACCTCAACTCATCTTTAAAAATCCATGCTTGGTTCATAGTAGCCGAGAGTGAATTGTTTCATGATATCAGTTACGTGAGTACATTCCAAGCCATGGTCAAAATCAGTTGTGAGTGGGAACTGAAGGAAGCCTAGGAATGTTAATGCTCACTCACCAGTAAGGTGAAGTATCGTTAAATAACATGACCAACACGGTATGGGAGTCATTCATTCTGATGTAGGGTTTCACGGCCGCATGCATGAGAATTGCTTTCCAAAGCTGTTCTTTCGGGATAGCTGTGTCGAGCGCTCCCCCTCTCTCCGTCACGATGTTTCGCCTCGCACATTGAAGGCATCGTCGGAGGCGAATGCTTTTAAGGGTGGCTCGAACGTGAGAGGCGAAACGTAGAGAAGGAAAAAAGGGCAGAACTCGACGTGCCCTCTTGTCAAAGAACAGCTTTGGAAAGCATTTCGAATTCATTCGTCTTCCACCAATGACACCAGTTTGAAAACCATTATCAAATACGTTTCCTGTACCTGACGCCCTTGTATTTTCATTATTGTTTTATATCCCGTTGGCATGTAAATTTTGGACACGGTGCTGGCCAATGAGACACAACATCCTTGAGGATGAAGCGCAGGTCGACTTGTATAAAGATTACAAATGCCATTGCTCAGGCGTCGAGAGATGAATTGACCTACAGTAGGAAGTGACACATACAGCTGCCGGCTAGCCCCAGAAGTGTATAGCTCTGTTTAATAAGGATGAACCTTGCAGGAGAGAATGGGTTTACCAGGTGAAAAATAAGCTGTTCCTTAGGACATCGCTGTGAGCTTGACAAATGTTGTTTGAGCCTTTGTGGCTGCTGACAGTAATTGCCCAGTTGCATTTGCATAAATTGACTAGCTTTTTGAAGGTTTGCATATACTCTTAGGGCGGCACGGTGGCCAAGTGGGTAGCGCTGTCGCCTCATAGCAAGAATACCCCGGGTTCGAATCTAGGCTCGGGTGCCTTTCTGTCTGCAGTTTGCATGTTCTCTCCTCGTGTCCCGCGTGGGTTTTCGCCAGGCACTCCAGTTTCCTCCCACAGTCCAAAAAAAACATGCTGCTGCATAGGTTAATTGGCCTGCAGACTATATTGCCGTCGGTGCCCGGTGGTGGACTGGCGTCCCATCGTGGGAATATCCCTGCCTTGCGCCCTGTGTCTGCCTGGATATGCTCCAGCTCAGCGCGACCCTGTACAGGACTAAGTGGTTTCTGACAATGAGATGAGATAAACTCTTTACTTTTGTTGTGCAATTTTTTGTATTTCTGCAACACTGTTGCACTGTTGCCTTTATTTATCTATTATTAATGTATTGTGCTGTGCAATGTCGAGTGATACTGTTGACCTCATGATAACGGTTGGGGTTTCACCTTTGTACAAGTTGGCGTTGTGACTTTATTTAAGTGAACAATCTTAAGTGTGTTACTGAGTTATGATTACAGTTAGAGATTCAATCGATCACATCGTTGCTTTAAGTCGCTCTTCGGTTTTATGCGTTGTTACGTTGGTCAGTCGGGACATTTGTTGTGTCGGAGGAATCCCGCATCCAGAGCTTGCAAGCTCACTGGGTAGTTTCTGCTGTAAAATAACAAACATCTCATCTGTGTGATCGTGTTAAGAGTAATAATGATGGCATAAAGCAAATTCGAGCAAAGAAAAGTCTCTTACATTCAAGGGAAACCGTTTATAGTGTGCATACTACAATCGAATAGCTTTTGACGAACATATTCAGTTGACACTTGTTAGAATTTCCTCAAGTCAATTCGTTTTTCAACACGAGGTATTGTTTTTAAAACAAATAATTGGCATGCTTATTACAAAAGCGAGTTTTTTTTTTACTAGCTGCAGTCAAATTAAAGCATCTGCACTTACAATCATGTGCTTCGCTTCCACGAATGAAACAACGCTCTGTATTATAATTTTCACATTAAAGCAAATTATTTACATTCGTCGTGCCTCTATATGTGATGGATGCAGTGCTCAATGTATGCATCTGCAGTCTTTTTCTCGAACTTCGCAATTCAAACGCTGTGCGGACGTCATGACGTTCCCTGTGGTTTCAGTGCTGGAGACGAAGATGCACTCTGCGCAGGCTAATCTGCTCATGCATTTTCATTGGCGTGGTGAAGAAGATTAAGAACCCTCGCGGAGTCAGTAGCACTTCTCGTGCGATCAAACGTCTCGCGTTTGACAACTTTATTTCTCGCGTAAAGAAAATGAACCGAACGCTGCCTCTCACGCACGTACTAAGTGACAAGCGATGCGATGTGCCAGCCGCGCACACACTCTTCCAGAAATATTGCGCCAATATCTTTTAACCATCGCTTGAGAGCGTTTTTTAAACTCTCACAAAGCTTATGGTGTCTTGGCCGGCTTTAAGTTTATAAACTAACACGGGTGCCATGAGAGCGTTATGCATAGATGGTGGTAACGCTCACATGACACATTGTTGGAACAGCAAGAGGACCCAACTTGCGCAGTTGGTGTGAGGATTGCAACACACCAATTCCAGCACAGAGCCAGTCATTCTCATCTTTACTGCATGAGATGGCCCATTGCACATTGATGTGATAAGACGCTCTGAAGATGGCTTGCGTCGTAATCGAAAATAGGCGAAACTCTATTGTCTCGCTAGTCGTAAAAATATGCATACCTCTTTAATCGCTGAGCCTTCCAGATCAGTCTCAGCGGCAGCATATTTTAAGCAAACAAAACTCTGGAATGATTTTGACGTGTCCCATCTCATCAGTGGAATCAGGCGAATTAAACAAACGCTGCTGGATGGCCCGGGTGTCATTGGCAAGGGTACGCCGCTGAAAGAATGGGGAAACATTTAAACCACAATGTATACACAATTATTCTACATTAATGTGGAGCTATGTGGGTAAACAGTGAAACATCCAAACCCAAGTCTCCAAGCAACGTAGTTTTGTTTATGATTGGCACTCATCCAACCTGAGATCAAGCAGAGCTTGTTTAAATAAGCAGAGTAACGTGAAAGAGTGTAATTATTGGACACTTGCTGAACCACTTAGTCCAGAGAAATAACGTTTTATGCTTACATATCGGTATACTAATTTGACATGAAATAGTCAGGGGTGGAGAAACCACAGAGCACAATAAGAGACTAAGTAGGACCTTTTCTAATTTTGTATGCACGCAATCATAAATATACCCAAAATCATTGAGACCGTAATTAATGCGGATATTGGTCAGTACCTACCGAATTGGCAGCGTAACTGACTGGATCTTTGCCCATCTTTAACTGCAGCCTATGAATAACGTATAATGCTCAATGCACGATTCGAGAGCTCATCCAAGCTTGTACAATTTCCAACCGGAATAACAAATCAATACTGACTTAAACTGAACACAGCAAGGGAAGCAACACGCCAACAGGTGAAGGCACACACATATATAACTCGCAGAGAGTTATTCAAAAGAAATTATGGCTAATGGCGAGCTGCTCTTTTTTGTGAAATTGTTTCCACAAACATGTTTTCCAGAACTCTGTCTTTGGCCGTGTGGTTTTGGCAAACGAAAACATTGTTGTAATCACAGTACTATTGGAAACATATGCTTAAAGAGAATGTATGACTTGTCAGTACCAGATAAATACGATATTGGCCCGTGGGGAACCGGAGCCTATCCTGGCAGACGAAGGAAGGCTGTACCCAGGATAGAATGCCAGGAGTTTATCACAGGGGCGGCGCGGTGGCCCAGTGGTTAGCGCTGTCGCCTCACAGCAAGAAGGTCCCGGGTTGGAATCTCTCGGCTCGGGTGCCTTTCTGTGTGGAGTTTGCA
>JAZEWT010000013.1:22555324-22584739 GCA_036362905.1 Mordacia mordax
GGGGGTTGGGGGGCCCCAAGAGTGGGGGGACTAAATGGGAGATCGCGAGAAGAGACACGGGTACTTTACAATCACGCAAATCATCAGGCTAAGCGGCGCTTCGCAATTGAATAATGAACATCATTCAATAACCCCATTGCTGTGACAACCAACATGCAACCGTAACGACGTAGGTTTTCACGGCTCGATGCATGATGATTGCTTCGAAAATCTGCTCTCTCGGGACAGCCGCGTCGATCGCTCCCTCTCTCCACCTCCCGACGTTTCGCTTCACACGAGGATGCCTCTAACGTGAGAGGAGGCGAAACGTGGCGAGGTGGAGAGAGGAAGCGATCGACGCGGCTGTCCCAAGAGAGCAGCTTTTCGAAGCAATCATCAACGTGCAACCATCACCCATTTTGTCGGCGTGCTAAAGACTCGCTGTATCGCACTATTTTATGCCCTAGGAGAAATACTACGCTAGGTCGCTTGTTACAGCAATCCCACGCTACCTGCAGAACTCCGTGCGCTTGCATGTACAAGTGAACAGGTGTACATGACTTAGCCATGTTATGAGTCCGTCAGTCCGTGCTCCTGGTCGTGTGACTGAAGTCCTCATGCAGTGTGAGTCCGCTGCTGCATTGACACGTGCAGCAGCGGTGGTGTGAGTGTGCAGCGCAGAGCGAGGCTCTCCGTCAGCGCCTGCACACCAATGTCCGCACGCACTGCCGCTCACCGAGTCCCGCGGCTGTTGTCTCCACAGATTGCTGGTCGCTGTCCCTCGACGAGCAGCTGTTGCTCGGCGGTCGCCGTCTCTCGGGAGTCCGCGCAGCGATGATCTCGACGCGTGGGCCCCCCCTCTCTGCTGCGATTCACATGCAAGTGTGTTCGCGCGTCACGTCTGTGCCGTCCCGCTGCCAAGCGGCCGTGTCTGTCTCTCTGTCCCGATGTGTCGCTCTCCATCTCTCCGTGTTCATCTGGGTCTGTCCATCTCACCGCCAGCACTGCGTGCCCCTGCCTCTCGTCTGTCTCTACATCCGCTCTCTCATGTTCTCCCCCACGTCAGCGGTCGCCTGCGCCACATCAAGCAACGCAACTTGGCCTCGTAGTTTTACAGTTAACCTTCTGCCCATTGCTCATCAGTCTAGGCAGGTGTCTGGAGGCAGACATGAAAGATATCAGGATGTAATTCGCATCTCAATTTCTCTTTCACCACCAAGGGAAGTGTGGGTCACCTGTCTGTCCGCTGTGTTTATATATATTGTATATGTGCGTGCCCCCACATCCGTGACAATCGTTGCAGATGTATCATATTTCAAACTATGTTATTGTCACTGGATGTTATTGTCACTGGATCATGCATGAGCATAGTTTTTCAAATTTGGACCATGATGCCACCACACACAGTGACCTTCTCTTAGGAATGATGTCATAGGATCTTTAACATGATCTGTGACGTGGATGGTATGTATGTTTACGGTTAATACACTTACAGAAATGGTTCACATTTCTCTCCATGGATCACAGTGTTGTTGTGGTGGAGGGGTTTGCATGTCTCACTGAAACGCAGAGCTATATTGCCTCGAGTCCAGAACTCCTGCTAGGGTCTCCTTTGAACAGGTCTGGAGTCTTGCACTCTTGCTATGGTCTGCCTTGGTGGACAGGTCTGGTTGGAGTTTTCAAACAAATAACCATCTGAAGACCCTTTCACTAAAGGTTGGCAATAGGAAGGGCATCCAGCTTTAATATTCTGCTCCAATACCCCCAACATTTTGGGAAAACCGGCCAATCTGGGTCAACTTGGATAGCGTCCGTTTAAAGTGGCGAGAACAACAGTAATCGTCTAAGTTTCAAGTTCAAGTTATGTTGTTTAAAGGGATGAGACCTCCAGAGACCCCAAGATAGTTTTACGTACAATAGGCACGACTGCCACTTGGCGTGTGACCTGCCGACCTCTGAAACAGGTGGGGAATTTGGCAGCGCTCAGCTGTGTCACCGCCCATAATGTATTGCGATGAGAAAGATTCCAACTCTGGGTAGAGCCTGGCATCGTTTCTCCAGAATCTGCTTACTGTCGACAACGTTTCTGAGTTTAATAAGCATGAGACAGCTTTTCAGATATCAAATAATTCACCAGTTCTATTTATAAACAGGATAGGGGCTCTTATTAACTGAACACCCCAGCTTCAAATATCGAACAATGGTTTCTTATGAAAAAAAGTCCATTTTATGGACGCAGAATGGCTGGGCATGGGTGAGGTTGCTATGATTCTAATTATTTTGTTGGGGTAATCTCTTTCTGAGAGAAGCTATTTAACCTTTATTTTTATTTGCCATAGAAATTGCTGCTTAATGTGTTCCTTTTGAGACGAAATTGCACCAAGGTGGTAATCAAAAAGCTCTTAGTCAGCAGTGCAAGACATAATTAACTGTTGTTATATTGATTGTCCTCATTCTTTGATTTTCCTTTTGTTGTGAGCTCTTTTCTGGTGCTGTGCTGACATTGTGGTACTTTGGAGTCTGTTTCAAAGCGGCAATCTGCATCCTGTGTCAGTATAATTTGAATTCTTTTTGCAAAAAAAAGTTGGTGGAAAAAAACCCCACATCAATATATGTTTTGGAGACCAAAGGACACTTAATGTTGGTTTTAAGGAAGTCACCTTGAAGAACACAGCAGCAATAATGCGTCCCCTGACAATAAAAAATGTAAATCTATGTAATGTAGAGAGAGGACTATGTGTTGTGGTTGATTGACCATGGTTTTTTTTTTATAAATGGAGGCTGGAGAAATGGAAGGTGATTGTTTTGTTGCCAATTGAAATTACTCTGTCCAGGTTGACCTCGGTTGGCCGGTTTCCTCCCAAGGGTGGAGATATTTGAGTCGAATTTCAGAGCCAGACACCCCCTTTAGTCAGTCAGTTTATATTTAACCTAGCGGGAACTTTTGAGCAATGTGGCTCTTTAAGCAGTTGTCCAGCGAGGAGCAGTAAGCAAGTTACAACATCTCTGGACACCAGGAGCAATTTAGTTTGGACGATTAACCTCTTTGAACTTGGAAACTCCGCGAGGTATGCCCATATCTCAAACTCACTGGCATCAGAACGTATTGGACTAACCACTGCACCTCCCTTGAGTTGACAATTACATAAATGATGTGAAATCCTACATTATACATCACTTTTGAATCATTTCCGCCGTTTCTTGAGGCAGCAATGTAAACCTATGCTGCTGGTCACACTGGAGTACTGTAGTATAGGTGGAAATATAACACTATTATTCAGTTCTGTATAAGTACCCACTTAATCCTGTACAGGGTTGCGGGGGGGGGGAGGCACTGGAGCCTATCCCGGCAGACATAAGGCACAAGGTGGTACTATACCCATGATGTACATCGCAGAGCAATACAACGCTATTACTAGTATTGAATTCAGACATTTCCAGTGGTGTTGCTTTGTACCATCCAGACAGCACACACAACGAGAAATCATGGATAATCATGTATCTATCGCCCCCATAGAGGGCATCACGGGCTACTCTTCCACAATGACCACCACTGGCTAAAACATTGGAAGATATGGCAGTACGCCCACACTTTTCCCACCACACGTGACTTGCCAATCGACTCATTGTCGAGTACTTATTTATACTGCTGGCTAGACAGAGGCTGTGAAATTTGAGACACTTTCTCATTATTTCAAATGCCGTGCTGGGAGATTGAACCAGCGCCCGCTAGGCTGCAAGGCAAGTGCGCTAATCATGCACTTTAAAGCATTTAAACTGGCGACACGTGGCGAGTCCTTTGTGACCTTTATTCACAGCTTTTACGAGACTCCTCAGGCCGGCAGAATCCCTGGTTCCCCGAGCGCTCTCCTTTCAGCACCCCCCCCCCCTTCCCTTTAGTCCCCCACCCCTGTGGGTGGTGACCTCGAAGCACCGCCTCTTGGCTTGGTTCTACCCACATCGCGGTCCCGCCTCCCACACGTTGCAACACCATCATTGATCGTCCAACATGTATGTTTTATAATGTAATCAGCGCTTGGCACGTGATGAATGATATCACGAAAGTGGCTCCCAGTAGCAGGAGGTGGCTGCTTCCAGCCCCAGAAGCAAGGTATCGTATCAGTGCATTGGCCTGTCTTAATAGCGCAAGAAGGCCATCAAATAGTGCCATGAATTGGTCATTTTCCAAAGCGTCATCAACTAATATTATTCGCTTTAAGCCAGTGTTTTTGACGGATGTGTATGTTTGTTAAATATGCTAACGCCCATGTGGCATCACTAAATTATTTGTGTGACTTCTCAGTGCAGCTCATTGAACACGTTTTGTGATCAGGCTCATGGTCCTGATCATCAGACTGGTGGCTCTCAGCCTTTTCAGACCCGCTGTGGCCACTAAACAAAATGTACGGACTTTCATGCACCAATACCTCATTTCTAAAAGTTGAAAAAACTCTGGAGCCAAAATGCAACAATTCCATGGACAACATCATAAAGCTCTACAAAGCCACCCGTGGTCGGTTCACCACAGGCTTTTTACATCGTATAGTGCTGGGATGCTGGTACGCAGAGTTCTATAGGAACAACGCTATAATGACAGGACATTTGACAAGGTTTCTTTGGCTGGCACGGTGGCAGAGTGAGCAGCACTGCTGCCTTACAGCAATAAGGTCCCACTTTGATTCACGGCTATCGTTCCTTTGTCAATGGAGTTTGCCTGTTCTGCCCGGTATCTGCGTGGGTTTTTGCTGGCTAATCCAGTTTTCTCCCACAGTTAAAAGACATGCTGCCTAGATTAATCACATTGATTAAATTGCCCCTCAGTACCCTGAGATGATCTAACTTGCTTACCCCTCTCCGCTGGACAACTGCTCTCAAGCTGTATCAGTGATATGTATGAATTAGAGTTAAAGCTATAGTTCAGATAAACCACCACACCCTTAGCGCGCAGCTCAGACCGGGAGGGAGCTGCATGTTCTTGTGTAAAAAATGCCCTCCAGGATACTTAGCATTATATTGACACAGCGTTATAAAATGCGATGGTTTTAGAGTTATGCCTGTATGCTTAATCAACCACATTGACTGATATGGCATTGGGTGGCCTTCACCCACCAGCGGATTGCCAAAAGTGCGGTGTAAATTATTAATATTATCTATTTAGCCATACTGTAATTTACATTTGTATGGCACATTATACCAAGGTCATTTACAATCCCGTGTCACTGTCGTCTCTCTTTGATGTTGCGTTGAATGGTTATTTGAATAGTTTCCCACGAAATGAATTTCACTGTGTGAGTTTATAGCGAGGGGGTATGCTTTGTGGAGCTGGCCGCTCACAGCTGACACCGAGCAGCCTGCTGCTGCACGACCGTTCCCTTGCTCGATCTTTCCACCGTGCATACAGATGTCACGCGTCTTCACGGTGTGAGCTCTCCCTTAGTCCCCCTATTTCTGTGGTCGCAACGCAGAGCAACGCGCACCGTGTCAACACAGAACTATAAATACAGTGTCTTTCAAAAACGATCGCACGAGAAGATGGCACCGCGTTTCGTGGTATAAATCACTAATGTACATAAATGTGCTTGGGGTGCCCCTGCACAATATTGCTCTATTCTCTGCACAGAACATTGCACCACTCTGTCTTGTCGCCCATTGCGTATGCGTAGCAAATAGGAACACTGCTTTTTCATTATCCAGTCACTGCAAGCGTGCAGCTCCGTATTGTCTGAATGACACACAAGTTATCATACCTCTCGGATGAAATGATGGAGTCAGGTGATAATAAATTGCTTTCTCAGCCAAGAAGAAAATTCCACTGTTCAGTGCAGGTTCTGTAACCTCACTTGGGGAACATTGCACCTATTTCACTGATGAGTCCAATACCCCCATTATTTAGAGCTGTGTGATAGAGTTCTTAATCAAGCCATGCAGACACGGTTCAAATGACGGAAGGAGAATTATTCATTTGCGTTTCTGTAAAATCTGTATTATTGTATATTTGAAAAAGAGATCCGGCTTTAAGTGGTTACATGGAACATACATTGTTTGTGCATTATTCAAATTCTTTTTTTAAGAGCCTGTCAGTAATATTTATCAGTGTCTAAAATCTTGTTTCACCATTTGGTTTCAAAAGTTAAGATTCAGACATATGTCGGTTATATGACAGGCCAATTAATTGGCACTGCTGAAAAAAACTCGGCAATAGTGCAAGTTACATTATTGTGCATGCACATTGTTCATGTATTTGTCTCCACGTGTAATCTGTATCTTTAAATAGGTTACGCTCTTTAGCTCTCTACAGTAGTATGAGCTGATCCAGTGGTGTCACAGATACTGCACCAGACTCGCATTCCAGACATCATTGTCCTGGTGCAGCAGTTAATGAAATGGGCAAGTTTCTTAAATTGCGGTAGGTCATAGTGTAGGTACTCCCACTCCTTCAAAGATGTCTGGCTAGTCTGGAAGTGTAGGCCAAATACCTATTAGAGGGGCTCTCGAGAGCTCTCTGGAGCGGAGACCTCTCTGTCAGCAATGGTGTTTGGAAGAAATACCCGGGTAGCACTTCTTCCTTTGATGTTTGCAGTAGTATTTAATAGTGTGGTTGTTTTTCATTATATACCTCAGTCCGCAATCAAAATCTTTCAACTTTATAGTTAAAACAATGTTCGGATGGGGATAAGGGGTCAAAGAATTTCAGTGGCTGCCACTAAAGCGTTGTGCTATCAGTGCTTTGACGATGAGCTATGCCAATAGCACCGCTGAATCATTCCCCAGAGATCAGATCAAAGAAAAAAAAACTATCGCGCAGAAAATAATAGCGCGTTCATGCCGTTGATTCATGGATGGTTAGAACAAATATTCTGTGACCACCAAATGCGCTGGTATTGACTCTCCTCTCTCAACGTCCATAGGGCGTCTGTCGGGCTTGTGTCGTGTTCACTTGGGACGGGACACCCACGCTGGGGTTACGTGTAAATATAGTTTCAAAATGACAACATGTATCAAATGGTGGAAAGCTGTGAGCATGTTATCAAGACATATTTTCCAAATTGAACTATCTTCACAAACAGCTCGCGCAGACATCCCCGAGGCTCTGTCTTTGCTGACACACTGCAAGAGTTCACATTTTAAACGATCTTCTCTTCACCGAGACTAAAAATAAAATCTTTCACTTCTGTAGACGCTGTTTATTCTTTCTCTCGAAACGCTGCGAAGCCGGGCACAAATGTGGTGATTCCGTGATATCCATTAAAACATAACGCAGAATGTGATCTGTGGCATACTAGTCTTGCGGTATAATTTTCATTTTCAATTATTACAACTGAAAACAAAAAAGAAAACTAAACCGATAAAATTTAAAGTGAGGCTCAATATAAGATCAGAGGTTAATTTGAGACGCATTAATATTCATATGGAAGGTCATATGCCCCAGTAGATCGAGAGCCCCTGTGGTTTACAGGCATAGGCTACCTGGCCACATTAAAGTGGCCTTCCCTTAGTGGCTGTAAAGCGATTTTACTGCACCTAGAAATAGCCCAATGTGTTATCACCGTCTACAGCCAATATTGAAAGGAACCTAAACGTGTTATTGATGTGTGAACTGAACCAAGACTAAAAACAAGAAGCGTGCACTTATAACACTCATTAAGTCAAGGTTACTGCATGGCTCTGTTTTCAACACCCAAAGTCAGAGTTGTTTTAAAGATCTGGAGAATATGAAAATAGCCAAATCCTTCTTAAAATTCAAAGTATCTCAACCAATAATGTGCAAAGCACTGCATTGAGAACTTGGTAATGGATCTACAAAGAAAGTAACGTATGTTGTCAATCGTTTTTAATCTGCATCCTTGAAAGTCTTTGAAGGCAGCACATTGAACTGGGTTATATTAAATGTAAGTTCTACTTTACAGTTTTAAAGAGAAAAAAATATATATCTTCATAGCATTGAAAATTGGTCATTATGACAATAAGAGTTACAGAGACAAAGCAGGCAACATTTATTTTGGGTATTTTTGTTCCGCATTTTACAGTATAAATCATACTGGCTCAAGCCATATTATAGTGTCTGTAATTTAGAAATCGAAAATGACTCGTTTCTTGTCAGAGCATTTCAAATACCAATTGCTTCTGGTATTTAGAGCTACAGATACCACTGCATTAGCTGTCATAAAAGAGAGAGAAAATTGCCAAAATGTTGCAGCTATCTCAAGTAGGAATAAAATACTATTACAAAAAAAATAGAAATTGGCCTAAAAGCAGTAATGACATTAAAATTAACACTCCTGCCAACCAACTTAGCCATATGTTCACTATATTGCAACATTTCTTTCTTAGATGTAGTTTTACAAAAAAAACGTGGGCAACATCAGGTAGCAACTGCTGGGATTTCTTACTACGGATATATTTCCTTCGTCTTTACAAATGAAGTCCGTGGACATTTAATCATATGGTACTACATATTTTCAAGAGTAATATCAACTTCTGGCAGGAAACTATTGTTTACGCGTTTAAAACGTATAATAAGAAAATGCATTAATCGTGCACAAGCTAGCGAAAATCATTCTCCGATATGGAAAAATATTCATCACTTAACGGTAAGCATAGCAGAAAACAATATAAGCATAGCATAACTTCTCCTCACTAATCCTTTCCTCACCACCGGTCACCGTCCACCCACTCATCACTTCACTGCTAACCACTGATCACCTTGCTCTTACACCACCTAATAATTGAACGTTCCATTAACTCAAGGCAAGGTAGGGACACGGTGGGCGTCACTACTGCATCATCACAGAGAGAGCGCCTGGGTTCAACTCCCGACCAGGCTGCCATTCTGTGTGGAGTTGCGTGGGTTGTTTTACCACCTTCTTCGGTTTCACCCGGCCATCCAGAGATGCACTGCTCTCTCTGGGTTGATTGGCTTGCTGAGTAAATTGCGCTCTGGGGGGTGCCCTGTGATGTGCTGGCATCATATCCTGGGGTGGCCTTACCTTTCACCCTGTGTGTGCCGGGGTGGACTCCAGATGCTCACGGCCCCGTGCAGGATTGCGCGGGTGCTGATGCTGATTGACTGTACCTGACGTGAGCTCACTACCTCACGACTTAAACTATTCACCTCTTATCCCTTCATCACATCAGCACTTCAATCATGATCGCATACATATGCGGAAGTTCTCCTGAGCCTCTGAGCCGAATCACTTCTCACTCTTCCCAACCTTCTTGCCATATGCCGTGAGCTGGCGATATTGCGCCATCCTCGTTACGTCCATCGGGGTGCTGGATGCAAAAGGCTCATTGACCTGCCATTGACTGATGCCCCTAACCCCATCTCTGTATTACGCCCTACATATCGGCTGCCGAGGAAGAAACAAATTCGGTCTTTGACAGCTCAGCGTTGCTTGTGGACAATACCGCTGGTCAGTGTTCTTCTAGCACACACATTGTCTGCAAATGAAACCCACTTTGCCCTGCTCAGTTTGTGTTCTCTGAACACAGACAAAGCCCCACTCATTGTTGAGCTGATTTTGGACAACAATCTGGACCTGCTCTGTCTAACAGAGATCTGGCACCATCAAGATGGTTTTCTCACGTTGAATCAGGCTCAAACGCAGGACTTTGTACTCCATCAGAAGGCTCGTATGCATGGCCATGGTGATGGCTTTGCGATTCCCCACCGAGTGACTGCCGACATCCGTCCGATACTGTCACCGACCTTCCATTTATTCGAGCATATGTCTCTGGATTGGAGGTCGGCTCAATCTGTGAAGTTGGTACTGCGCTACCGCCCACCTGAAGCCTCCATTTTTTTGTCAATGAACTGTCTGAGCTGCTTTCTAAACTGTGCTTCAGTTCTGAGATGATTTTGATGCTTGGTGGTTTCAACATCCATGTTGACTTTCCAAAGAGCCCTCTTGCAATGGATCTCATGGCAAATCTCAACTCATTTGGCTTGATTCAACACATGACATCTGCTACTCACAGATGTGGCCATTCTCTGGACCTGATTTGCTCAAGGGGCATATCTGTCACCAATATATCTGTCACTGCTCCTGGTCTTCTGATTACTCCGCTGTGTGGTTTTATCTTCAGGTACTGCCACCAATTTCAATCACCAAGCACCAAATCCAATTCCAAATATTAACTTCATCACTCCAGACTAAGTCACCGCGACAATAAACAGCAGTTTGTCAGTCTCGGAGGACAAAACTTAGAGATTCACCTTTTTTGTTTGGAGTTCCTCAGGGTTCAGCTCTCGGCCCGCTCCTCTTCAGCATCTACATTCAGCCACCTGGCCGTATCATGCGCAGCTTTAATCTCAGTTACCATTGCTATGCCGATGACATCCAAATCTATATCCATATAAAACCATCCATCAATGCATCTGGTGTTTGAATGTCGTGCTCACTGTCAACTATGAAAGCCTGGCTCAATTCAAATTTCCTGAAACTAAATGGTGACAAAACAGAAATTTTGCTTGTCAGAACTCTGCAGCAATTGTCCAAGGCTGAACCCATCCATTTGATGTTTGACGGCCAGACCATTGAAGTTGCTAAAGCAGTCTGGAGTCTAGGCTTGATTCTTGGTTCCTCACTCACCTTCGAGACACGCATCAGCAATGTGATGAAGGTAGCCTAATTCCATTTCACAAACATAGCCAGACTGTGCAGCATCCTGTCACCCTCTGACGCTGAGACGCTAATACACATCTTCATCTCCTCACGAGTCGATTACTGCAATGCACTGCTCCCTGGCACCCCTACCCAGCTGATCAATCGTCTCCAACGTGTGCAGAATGCGGCTGTTAGAATCCTCACCCGCACACCCATCCACGATCACATATCCCCAGTGACGGCACGGTGGCCCAGTGGGTAGCGCTGTCGCCTCCTCACAGCAAGAAGGTCCCGGGTTCGAGTCTCTCGGCTCCGGTGCCTTTCTGTGTGGAGTTTGCATGCTCTCCCCGTGTCCACGTGGGTTTTCGCCGGGTACTCCGGTTTCCTCCCACAGTCCAAAAGCATGCTCCTGGATAGGTTGATTGGCTCGCAGACTAAAATTGTCCCGCAATGCCCGGCGATGGACCGGCGTCCCGTCGTCGGGTGTATTCCTGCCTTATGCCCTATGTTTCCGGGATAGGCTCCGGCTTCACCGTGACCCTATATAGGATTAAGCGGTTTCAGATAATGAGATGAGACTATATTGCCCGGTGATGGACTGGCGTCCCATCGTGGGTGTATCCCTGCCTTGCGCCCTGTGTCTGCCGGGATAGGCTCCGGCTCACCGCGACCCTGTACAGGACTAAGCGGTTTCTGACAATGAGGTGAGAGGAGATATCTGCAGTGCGGGTGTCTCTTCACTGGCTACCGGTTAAATACAGGATTGAATTGTTGTTGTTGGCGCGCCGTTCTCTCCACAGCTCGGCGCAGCGCTTTGTGACCCTCGGGTGAAAAGTGCTGTAGAAGTGCAAATATTATTATTATTTCTCTGACACTATAATTGTCCAAATTGGACATTTTGTATGGCATCTGTTGATATTTTTAACACTATGTATTCACTATTTCAAATTGCCACTCAAATAAATTGAATTTTGAAAGCAAACAATACTGAAAACAATTCTGTATAACTGCGCTAAAAAATCATTTGGATCTTTTTAAATTCCAAATGAAACATTAGTACATTGTAATGTTTTCGCTTGAAGTGTCTGAGATGTACCAGTTAGCAACT
This sequence comes from Mordacia mordax, assembly GCA_036362905.1. Taxonomy (NCBI): domain Eukaryota; kingdom Metazoa; phylum Chordata; class Hyperoartia; order Petromyzontiformes; family Petromyzontidae; genus Mordacia; species Mordacia mordax. Next base: position 22,567,019 of record JAZEWT010000013.1, read on the forward strand.
TACTGCCATACCAACATATTAAAATTAAATTGTATATGACTGTCAAGTAGATAAGAGCATTACGTTTATACACATGAAAAAATAAAGCTTTTGCAAATGAAGGCTCATAAAATTGTGCAGCCATGGCTGACTCGGAATGGCAATAAGGACAGAGTGAGAGAGACGCCAGTGGATAGCCTGCTGAGTGTTCCATTGGCACCACGCAGGGGATATTGTTGGGTGGCAGAAAATCACTTGTCTCTCCTGTTACCCTGGATGCCGGCGGTTCCCACTCAGCTTCTCCTGTTCCCTCTTCCCCCTCTCTATTTTCCCCTCCACTCCCATCCTGGGTGGCGGATTGACCAGAGCAGCATGTTAAGATCGCTCTAGGGCGTCTCTAAGTATTGTCAAGTCGATAGAAAACTCATAGCGACCTCAATATGGTAACGATAACGGATGCCGGAGCAAACCGGCGCATCTTCAGCGTACGTGCACACGAACACACCTCCACTACCTTATGAGAGCTTCCCCATGCGGTTCCTGTGGTGGGAGCTGCTATATCACCATACTTCACCATGTTAGTCGGTGAGAGTTTTTGAAAGTGGGCAGCACAGATGTGGGTGCGTGTTACAATGGTACGGCAATGCATTTTGCGGCACTGTCCTGTGTTACCCATGAACTCTTTTGCCAACATTTTTAAAAGGTGGCCTTGAGTATTTTATGTCCAGACGCACTGTGCTGTCGCGATGAGTGGAGTGGCAAGCGTGAATGAAAGTTGACTTTGCAGCAGTGGCTCATTGGATTGACCTGCGCTGTTCCAGGCACATTATTCTGCGAATTGCATCTCCCCGCACGCAACTCTATGCAAAGGGTTTTGTTTGCTACCTTCACAAAAGGGCCCAATGATAAGCAAAGCATTGAGTCTAGTCATGCGCAAGAAAGCAGAAGTTGGGTGATTGGGTTCTGCCACGTTTGTAATGTGACAGAGACTATACGGCATATTTAATTATTTTAATCATTGTAATAATTGTCATGTGCAGAGTATTCTCGAAGTCTCATCGAGAGACAGTGAGTCGGGCACGTGAGCAACCAGGGACCAGCAGCCACGCGGTGAGTCGTTGCGAACTACTGCCCAAGTTCTGAAATCCTCGCTATATATTAACAATTCATCCGCCAATTAATGCGTCTTCACAAAGATCATTATATACCTCCAATGGGTTCTAAGTCTTGAATTGAAGGTCAATATGCAGAATAATTAAAAAGAGTGGATTCCAAATTGATTAAAACCTCACTGTAATTGCATTTCTGTAATATATACACGCATGTAAATATTTCAACGCTGGGAAGATTTCCCTGTAGCAAATTAACATATGCTAAAAATTTGAATTCGTACAGAATTCAAATATTGCATATTTACAATTCATATTGCAAGGATCATACAATGTGTACATATTCTTCTGCAGGAAAGCAAGTAAACATATTGAGCAGAGCAACAGTTCCTGTTAACAGTTGCCTGTGCTTTCATCTCTTTAGTTGTCACGTTTTAGTTGTGCCACTGATTTGCATGTTTTGTTACTGGTCTAGATGTGCACAGCTCAATGTGTGAGAATCATTCTCCGTAGCTGTTCTCTCGGGATAGCCGTGTCGAGTGTTCTCTCTGACTCTCTTTCATTCACGATGTGGAGGATGTACGACGATCTAGATCAAACCAGTGGACGCAAAACAATGTCTCACATCAACGCGACACACTTTCAACGCACCCAAAGATCTACGAATGCACGTCCCAGCTATCCTGAATTAATAGCTATGGAGAACAATTCTCGTGTTTTTCTACGTTAGCTTTTGTCCCTAAACATATAAAAATAAACACATTGCAACTACAACGTATTTGGAAAGCAACTGAAGAAATACAATGGGAATACAACTGCACAATCCAAATACACAATTTGCAGAATCCATTGTTAGTACGTTGTCAATTGTGTATCTACATTGACAAATTCGCCTGTAGTGTGTACATTTTCCTCTAGAGGGTGAGATCGGGCCATGCTCTTAAAATATGCTGTCGGCAATTCATTGCGTTGTACTGTTTGAGACATTAAATAAATTAATGTAAGACTATTAATCATTCAATTAATTACATTAGCTATAGATGACACTGGCATTCTGCTCAATCTGGTGAGATTGGAGGATGGGCGCCGATTGGACATTTTTAATGCTGCGGGTGCGATTCATGACCTTGCTCTGAGGGTTTTGAAAGCAGCTTCAATAGGATCTGAACAACTGTTGTTAAGCATCTATCACTCGTCATAAACCACCTGTTTTAGACTCGCTTTGGTGTGATTATGGTCTACCTCTTTTAGGCCAAAACTGCTCTGTACAAATTTGAAGACTGTTTGAAGAAGTGTTCTATATTCCTTGCGGTTCAATCTTAACATGCATTTGAAATTCAGACTTTTGAATAAATATTACCATTTAATGTGCACAATATATATTTTTACTGTTGTCGTTGAAATCTCGAAGCGAACAGCAGCTGCTATTTTGGATAGCCATGGATGTCTGTATGGATGCTTCCAACTTGGGAGGTCCTACGCCACGAAGGAGAGAGGAGGAACATTCAACGTGACTATCCTGAAAGAACAGCATTAGAAAGCGATTCTCATGCATCGAGCTGTGAAAGTCTAAATCAGTACATCTTGAAGATAACGTTTACATTTTGTTTGTAAAAACGCGGTAGCGCATTGTGGCTGAGCTGGTTAGTGCTTGCACTAAGAACTCAACAACCTGAGTTCAACGACTCACCATGGATAACATTCGTGGTGCGTGGTACATAAACCAGACCTGGAACCTACCTCAGACCCTGTCCATCAGCTCAGACCGGACAGGGTGGTGACATTAGGTCAAGCAACTCCCACAACTAGACATGTCATGAGTGAGGCCTTCATCACACAGTTGATTGACAAAAGGTCGTAAAACCACATGATTGCTACTTGCTGCCAATGACATTTTTATCTTCATTTCAAATAACCTTGTCACAAAATATCCCCAAGAATGTTAATGAGAGCTCTATATACAGTCTTCTGATTATTGAATAGACAAGAATATTTTTGCTGAAATAAAACTGATGTTTTATTTTATTTTTATCAAGGGCATATTGCTAAAGTGACATAGAACGGGGGGGGGGGAGGGAGGGGGGGGAATTATAAATTAAATAATGACATTAAACCATTTGCATGAAATTTCTGAACCAATTACTATAAAATAAATTAATTAAAACTCAATCAAGGCCAAATACATGTTTTATGGAGCTACAAAGTAATTTCAAAAGGTGTTGGGCTTTCTTTGTTATAAAACTATAATTTCACGTAAAATTGTCATTTGTTCGACACCACTGAATTCCAATTATAAAAAACCTCGCTTATTTAATTCCGAGTGATTAATTGCAGGTGTCATAAAGAAGACCCGTGACAGCGTGAAAGCTGCCAAATGCAGCCCTCCTCATTATTTTATAATTATTTTACTCAACAGTTATTCATCTATTCAGTAGCTGTATTGCCAGCCTGTCACGGCAGGTGGCCTGCCAATCTGGATGCACAGATGCTTAAATATTGTGCACGGTTTCCCTAATACATCTCGTGTCTGCTCTCGACGACGCACTATTCACAAGGAGTGTCAGCATTCTGGGGAATGGCTTTTCCTCGAAATATGGTGACAATTATAATTCGGAATGAGAGCTTCCACACTTTCTTTACCACGTGAAATACATCTTTGTTTGCAACTTAAACCCACATGTCTATTGTCTTGTTTACCTTTACTACCGTAAAGCTGTATTAATGCTGCTCATTTTACAAAGGCAATAATATTTTTAAAAACTTCTCCTTTTTCAGAATTGTACTGCGAATGCAAGGTCTTGGGCAAGTTGTCCATTGTCTACTATTCTGTTGTTAATTAAATATGTATTTCTTCTCTCCAAGAAACGGGGGAATTTACGATTAAATGTTATATTGAATAATCCATTTGCTTACAAACAAGATGATTTTATAGCAATTTTAGAAGGCCTTCAACACCATTGAATTGACCACAGCTGATTACGAATAATACAATAATTATAAGTCAATCAATAAACCCGAGTGATGATTTTAAAATAATTGATGAGCTCAAAGGAATAGTTTCAATAAAAATGAGAAATGTATACCATTATTAATTAAACGTGTACAATTACGTTCACTACGCTGCAGTAAAGTGGCACGTGTTTATTTTAATCAGTGAAAATTCAGATGAGTGCCGGTTCCTATTTAAATTAGTTGTAACAATGACTCATAAGATGAATAACCATATTCGTCATGGGTAACAATGCACTGAGTAAATCGAGTTCCTCAACATTATGGAGGGAGGCTCTTCTGACGAGTGGTTGATCAAGTGCACATTCGTGTGCATGATTAACATTTCCCACCCCCAGTGACCCAGACCTCATGAAGATCACTCCTCCGTTTTACCATATTAAAGAATTCAAAAAATGCAAACCATATCAACGGAGCGTTAAAGTGAATTAACCCTGCCTTGTGAAAAGTAATGCGTTAAAAGGTAAAAAAAAACGTTTCCTATCCCTGCGAGAGCGTGTGGGTAATAATAACTTCTGTAGTGTTTTTCACCCGAGGGTTACAAAGCGCTGCACAGAGCTGTGGAAAGAATAATGTCAACAACAGCGACATGTGAACGACAATTCAATAACAAGGTTTTTTTTGTTACAAATCTGAGCTGTGGAGAGAACAGCATGTCAACGACAACAACAACATCAGAGCAGTTCAATTGAAAGTCAATGAATGGACATAATTTGGAAAAGGACATAAAGCAAGCAGCGTGGTGCCTCGCACCCATGTTCTAAGCACATTGGTGGTGAGGGTTGGTGGTGAGCGTCACACAATGCTGCTATGGAATGTGCAAACCCACTGTGATGTGAACGAGCCTTAAAGGCAGTGGATTAAAGCCATCTGAGTTGAACTTTGAGTTCTCTAGTGTCGCAAGTGTGGAGGTTTTTTTTGCATGTACTCTGGTTTTCTCCCGCATTGTCAAACACCTATTAATGGAATCTCCCAAACATCCTATTAAAGATTCCTCCTGAAACAGAATCACGAGACTCATTGATAAAAAGGGCATTGCTGTTATTAGCTTCGTGTTCGAATGTGCAGTATAAATTATCATACAGCCAGATAAATGTTCGACCCCAATAGCTTTTATTTTAACATCTGTAATGGACTCAAAAACACGAGAGAATGCATCTGTGAAGATGAGTGCGATGGAGATGGAGCGATGACATCAGTTCATGTGCTGTGATGCTGTGATGCATTGTGGCATCACAGGAGCGCGGTTGATGGCAAGAGTATGAACAGGGGCCTTCACACAGCGGTCTATACACAGTAGCTGGTGTGGAGCCAATGATGATTGGCTCAACTACTGCACTATGCTTGGTGATCATTCTCTTTGTGAATATCCAATTTGGAGTGGCTGTATTTCACAATTATATCCGAGTTGCATTTTCCAGTGAAGGTGCCTTTAATTAAAGTAACAGCCCATGAATAACACAAGGCATGAATAACACAAGGCATGTTTGCCACGACCTGCAAAGTGACTAAATATGCAAATTTTAACACTGTGGTAATGGTGTAGAGGCTTGCACAGCATATACTATCACCCAGTCTGATTTATCACTTTTGCAACAACCTGGGCTTAAGGTCTTAAATAGGCATGCAAAGGCCACAAATGCCACACATGGTTTATGTATTTTCTAATAGCAAATGACATTATGAGCTATCTTGCCTTATGGAAATATCTTTAAGTTGGATCAGTTGTTACCAGCCGCATATAAAGTATATGCAATGTTCAATTTTAGATTATATAATGGAAGCATCAAAAATGCAAAGTACACTTAGGCCCAAAAAAATATTGAATAATTCAAAAGCATTGTGTAGGTCATACATTGGGATTTGTAAGATGTGAGTAGATAAATATATTTTGGTCGTATAAATTAAAATCATGTTGGTCTGTTGCATGGAATACACGAGCCTCTTCTCCCACTTTCATCGGTGATTTTTTTCCTTCAACAATGTTTTTTTCACAGATGATTTCTTCCAAAGTGCCTCTCCTGAACTGGGTGGCAGAGGCCAATTAATTTAGATGTGTGCTCCTTTCCATTTCAACTGTGCGAGATTATGAGTCGCGTTTTAATTGCTTTGAACGCTATATATACAGAAAATTATTCAAGCTATTGCTACAAGCCAAGTCAAAAGAATTGGCTTTTACTCTGTTCACATTTACCTGGGGAACTATAAAAAGCATGTTGTGTAAACAGGCATGCAATAGATGACAGTTGTTTTTAACATACGTAATTTCTTCAAGGTCCTTGCATGCCGGAGTTTCTGATCTGACATTAAACATCTTAAGAGCCACTAAATTCTAGTGGGCCTCTTGCTCATATTGAACATAAACTAATGAGACCCATCCACAGTTCATGTTATTAACTTGCTGAACACAACAAGTTGTGTTCATAATTTTTGAGTGTATAAACGTATCCTGTACGTTAATGAATTATCAGTTCGTGCTTCGTCCTGTAGAGGGTTACAGCCATACCCTATTCCGGCAAATACAGGGTGACAGGCAGTGCTATACTCAGGATGGGATGTCAGTTAATTGCCAGGCACTGGGTGCAATTGTCTTTGGACTATTGGAGGGAATCGGATTATCAAGAAGAAGAAAAATCACACAGAGATGGGTTCGACTTTGCAAACTCTACACAGTAACGCATCCCAGCTGGGAATATCAACCAGGATTTGTGATTGTGAGGTGGCAGTCTTCTTACTGTGCCATCCTGAGGCCACGATGATCAGTTAATAGGATTATAGAAGATGGTCTTGTCATGTTTTTAGAAGTGGACAAAGTTGCCACGTGTTATTGCCGTTGAGTCATTTGCAGGTATTTATTTCAGTACTGCAATGTTTTTGGTCAACACCGATTAGACCACATGATTTATTGTGTCTGGTCAAGAAGAGTGATGGAGTGGCAGCCAAGGGATGGAATGTTTCCGGGAGGAAGTCTATCACGATGATGGAATGATTAAATGAGCTTGCATAAGTGCTGGGTGGAACGTTACATCGTAACAACATGAGACGTGGTAATGACTTTGGGAGTCCTTCATCCAGCAGTGGATCGAACATGGCTGATGATAATCCATATACATAAAACACAAGTGCAGTGTGAATGTGAAACGCTCTTTGAACGGCTGCATCCCTTAAACGACGATTGCCCTCGAATTTTGGCTCAGTCACTTGTTTGATATTATAATTTCCCAGAATATCTTTAAAGCCACTACTTCCCAGTGACCAACTGGGGATTTGTATCGTGCGCTAAAGATACAAGTTTTATGGAATTGCAAAATCCTTGCACCCCGTCATTTCTGACGGGCATAAAGTTGTTTATATAAGCAGGAAGACGCTGGACCAGTTAAATATGATACAGGGACATATAACCTTAGTGGGGATGGTTCTTGCCAATAATGTCTGTGAACACAATAGCAGCTGCATAACAGCTTTGATTCCTGATGAGACCACTAAGGTTAAAGAAAGGGCAGAATGTTCTTGCTTAAGCATCTACTGTTATTAAACATTGGTCACGATGGAAGGGCCAGCGGCTGATAGACTAAAAAAGATATTTATTTTAAAATCGAATGATGGACTTTTAATAATTCATTTGGATTCTTGCCTAACATTTGCATTTTAAAAGTTTTATATACGTATAAATGAATTGCTAACGAATTGCTCCATTGTTATTAACTATGCATGCGTGGCTTTAGATGAAACTGAGAACAAGGCAACCTCATCTAGAATACGTGGAGTTTTTAGATGTGATTTGTGATTGAAGACCATAGACCACCACACTGTTCTGTTCCCGTTAGTTTTCAAGAATGTAGCAAAATAAATAAAACCCCCATCCTTGCATGGAAAGTAATATAACAACGTATTGGGACAAGCTTTGACCATCATTATAACAAATAATTCCACGTTGAAATATTTATACTACATACATTGTGTCTCCACGTAAAGCTCTTGCTCAATCCACTGCTGAATAGAGGCATCCCCCATCAAGCGTATTACTGGGGGCTGTTTGACAATGCTGCACCGTGCAGGTCAGTGTGGATGAGTTCAAAAGTTATGTGGTGTCTCGGCGGGGAACCCTCCAAGGGAGTCGACCTCAGTCGTAATCCCCACCAGACACCCGGGGGTTGACTTGCGCGTGCGGCCACGTGGCGCCGGGACTCCAGAGCTTCGGCGCTGGCGTAGCGGTTGCACCGTCACTCAGCGATGCATTCACCCAGCCAGCGATGGATGAGCAGAGGCCTTCTGGATGCTTTTCAATGCTTTATTCCACCAGTAACATACGGCCGGAGTAGCGGTTTCACCGTCACTCAGCGATGCACTCACCCAGCCAGCGACGGATGAGCAGAGGCCTTCTGGATGCTTTTCAATGCTTTATTCCACCAGTAACATACGGCCGGAGTAGCGGCCCACAACGAATTCCGATGCTCCCCCACACATGAGCACTCCTTGCATCGTGACTCTGCCTCCTGAAACACTACCACAATTTCTCTCAACCTTGTCCATTGAGAGAGAAAAAGAGGACAGTTGAGGGCATTCACCTAATGAAGAAAAGTTATCAAATTAGCAAAACCGAGAGGAATATAAAGTAGGGTGGACCGCATTGCAAACCACGAAGATCTTGTTAAGATGGGCTGAACCCTAGCAGTCGATCTGCAGACAATAGGAGCTAGTTGGGCAAATTAGAAATAAGTTTGGCCTGAGGCAGTCCATTGATGCTAATGAGGTAATAATGGTGCCAATAGATGAAGAAATGGATAGAGCTCATTTCGTAAAAACAATTGGCACAGAACATTCTTTTCCTTTTATTGTCCATATATATATTTAACCGCACCATAAAACCACAGATGTTTTAATAGCAAGGTCACTCACCTCAAATAGGGCAGATCAATAAATATCATATATTTTTGAGTTACTTGAAAAGAGTGCACGTTTTTGTTTTCACCTTCATAAAATATTTAATTCCAGGTTTTTATTTATATATGATTTTTTTTTCTGAGCTTTGAAACCCCCAACCACTTTCTGTCTGAGCGAATTTGCCCCGCAACAAATAAATAACTAAATACGTTCATAAGCACAGCGCGTGAAGAGAGGGGAAATCAATTTGCGAAGATTGAACTCAACGGCTGAAATGAAAGTTGATGGAAGGAACAACTGCAGCGATGCTATATCGATACACGGTGCTGTTGTGATTCCACCTCTGCTGGTTTTACGACAATGATTCTCTTTGCGAGGCAAACACTCTCCTGGGAAATCTATAAATCTTCCTGGGATATTAAAAATCCGAGTTCTTTTGTTTGTTTAGTTTGCGCAATGTCGTGATTGTTAGTCATTCAGTTGTGTCTAAGCTGGAAGGAATCGTCGAGATACGTAGTTCTTTTGAACAGTTGTTCAGCGGAGAGGAGTCAGCAAGTGAGATCATCTCAAGGTATGAGCGGCAATTTAGTCAGGACAGTAAACAGAGACAGCGTGTCTTCAGAGTGTGGTAGAAAACCGGAGCACACGACGGAAACCCACGCGGACACAGGGAGAACTCGCAAAGTCCACACAGACAGTAACTCGGGCTGGGGCTTGAGAAACTGTGGTACTCCCTGCTATGAGGAGGCAGCTGTGCCACCATGCCACCCCTGGAGGTTCCACCGATGGTGTCGCCACTCAGCGGTGGCGTGACTGCTGTACCCGCTCACGGTACGTCACCAGAACACGATGCACTGCTTCTCCCTGTACATTTGGCGCTGTGTGGTGCTCTGGCGCAAGGTTTGGTGGTTGGAGGGCGACGGCAAGAAAGGCTGGCCACTCACCACCATAATCGTTGGGTCTCCCTTACCACAGACGCTTTGGCCACATGCTGTAAAACATTCGTCTCTCCCTTAATGTTTAACAACATAAGTTGAACATAGCATGAAACTAATTCTTATTTCCAATGTGTTGACGCTCATTTAAAGATGTCCCATACCATAGATATGTGGCTTAAGGATAAGTGAGTGGGTTTCCTTTCCTTAGGCCGCGTTACATTCCTCACTGTGCATTTTTCATTGATTCCCCTTACAGGGAAACGTTTCAATTACAAATGTTTGCGTTTGATTGGTGGCTTCCCAAGCTAATCATACTTGTGAGCGCACACACTGTTACCGCTGCTTGTGCGCTGTATGACATTTATTGAAGCACATATTATATTTTAAGAAACCCATATCTTTTCATCATTATTTACTAACAGCAGCAATTGTATACCTACCCTTGCACGACCAGTGTTATGATTCGTAATTAGTTTATTTTTGGTTAGATCGTTGAGGTATATTGTCGTTGTTTTTTTTACTATAAACCTCTACAACCTGACAGTTCCAATCAAATTATTGGATTTTTTTAGCAAACTGTAATGTTGAGAATCATGCGTAACTTTCACAATACTGTCAGAGTGCAGTCTTATTCATAAGGGTTTCACAAAAGCTCAGCTCTTGCCTGAATAATTATTGCCATTATACCTAAGCAACCTGACTGAAAATAAACGAATTATGAATTACTGGCAATAATTGGAGAGTGCTAAGCTAGTGCTAATGTACAATGCTTCGAAAAGCTGCTCTTTAGGGATAGCCGCAGTCGATCGCTCCTTCTCTCTCTCCTTCGCGACGTTTCGCCTCGCACGGTGGAGGAATCTTCAGGCGTCCAACGTGGGAGTCAAAGCCTCGTGAATGAGAGAGGAGGAGCGATCGACACGGCTATCCCGAAAGAGCGGCTTTCAGAGTACTCATTTTTATAAAATTCAAATGTACACTTTATGTTGGTCGTGCAGCGTTTTTAACAACTTTACAAATAAGCGAGAGTTTTTGTTCGGGTAAATAGACACTTCATGTAGATTCCCTATACATATGCGATCGCGACCCACGACAGCACCGCCTACGCTGCTCCACGCTTGCTACCCATTTTCATCGCCATTGTCAGGCGTGGTCTATCCACTGCTAGATAAAGGCCTCCGCAAACTGCTGCCGCCACATTTCCAGGTCCTGCGATGATTTAGTGCATCCAGCATCGCTCGGTTAACTGATCTCATCGCTCCATTTTATTGGTGGTAGCCCTTTTGGATGCATTCCATGCATTGGCTGCCAATCCGTTATTATTGTTGCCCATTGCCCATCATCCCTTTAAGCAATGTGACGCATCTAAGGCCACTTACTTTGTTATCGTTTGGATGATCTCATTAACTTGCTCACACATCCTCTAATCTACGTGCTGCTTTTTCTGCCTCTCAAGATAATTCCTACCGTGCATCTCTCCATGCTCAACTACGTACATTTCAGTTTCTCTTCTGTCCACAGCAAGTTGCTGTATATGAAGAGAATATGCAGAAATGCCATGCATTTATTTGTACATCAGTATGGTCACAACAGTGAACAATGAAACTCATTCTTTACACACAGCATCCTTGCTGTGAAAACAGCAATTTCACGATTACACTGTGTATCGCTGAATGGACTACGTATTTGTTAGCGACAGTGGCCAAAACAAACCACCTTTGGTTCAAATAACGGAGCACACATGAGACTCGTGTATTTAAAAAATATATATTAAAGGGAGTTTCCGTTACAAAACAAGAATTGGTGTAAAATTGCGTGGATGCAAGCACGGTCTTGCTTGTTCAAATTTGCACTGAGCCACAATCAAAGCTATGCGCATAAGAGCGTGCGTTAAGTCACGGCGAGCCGTTAGCAGATTGTTAATCAAGCTGCGGTGATGGCAAGATGGTGTATGTGGCCTGCATTCATGGGCAGTCTCCAGTGCAAAGCATCCAGTAGTGTCTAACAGGGAAGCATGCTGCCACATTGTCCCAGCTGGCAACTGATGAATTGCCTCCAGATAATGAAGCAGGAACAGTGCCCCAGAGGCTACAGGAATAGCACTCAATGCACTCCACACTTGTGCAATTTCTGGTCAGTGGTTTCGCTGCGACTGTCGTGGACAGAGATGCACAAGCAACAGGTTTGAGTGAAGTGCCCTGTGCTCTAATGGGTCTTCGCTAACCATCCTTAAGCTGTGCTCCAGCTAAGTGTGTACCATCGCATTTTGGAAACAAATACTCTGCAGACCGGACTGCACTTCTACACGTGTCTCGGCCTGCATTAGAAATGATTGACAAAGCTTTAAAGCAATGCACATTTACAGTAAAACCTCGATTTAACGGACCTCTGTTCAACAAACTTGGGACGCAACAGAAGCTGCCCACTACTTCCAAGACAGGTTCGGCATTAAAAATAGCGGAAATAATATATATATTTTTTAAAATATCTGCAATTAGATACATGTGTCGCGACGCGTGATTTTCCCCGGGGTTGATTCTTCCTGCTGGCGATCGCGCTTGCGTTGGTGGCCGGACTGCCGTGGGGAGATTTTCTCGCGTCACCCACGGACCGGCGGACCAGGTCTCGACTCGCCGTTCCATTATGAACAAGAGGTGGGTTTATTCCACCGCACCGCACCGAACAGTGACCACGCGATCGCTGCCTCCGACGAGGCCCTCTCTCGCGCTCAGACAGAGCAGAGCCGCCCCGCTACTTCCATCTCGTCCCTTTCTCTACCCCCAGCGTCACCTCGTCAAACCACGCCACGTCTTTACCAGATCCGCAGCGCCCGCGCTTCTCGGCCGTTCTCCGCCGACTCTCCAGCGCACGTTTTGTTTACGATCTGTCTCAGTTGACCTCTAGTTACCCCCCCCTTCCCTGTCACCCCGGGGTAACTCGTCGTGCGCACCTGTCCATCACACACGAGCCTTGGCACCACACTTCTATTAGTCTGTTTAATGGAATTGTACTCACAATACGTACGTTGACTGTTATACGCTCATTTCTCTGTATGTAAGGTCGTCATACAAACATCCGAATTTAACGGACTTCCAGAGATCTATTCCTCCGTATTGGTCCGTTAAATTGAGGTTTTACGGTAACTTGAAACGACAACATGTTGAACACTGCAATATCTACAGTTCATAACGTGAGTCATGTCTGTCACACACCAGGGACGTTGTGAGCAGCACGTCTTACATATGTTCATAGCGTGATCGATTGCTGAACAAGGATGCTGCCGTGGTGTAATGGTTATCACACTGAACCTTGAACCTGACTTGCAATCCAGAGGTCACCCGATCGAACTCCTGGGGTAACAATTCACACACGAGGCAGGGTCATTTTAATCCCTCGCTTCGCCACCGCCCATTAGGCACGGTTGGTCAGTTCATTGGCTTGTTGCTTGTGGTGGGGTAGAGTGTGGGTACTCCCACCACGAGCAAGCCGTTTAGGTATACTCGAAGAGTAGCTGTGACAAATGAATAGGACGGCTGCACATCTAGCACATAACAAGTTGAGATCCTGTTTGTGTAGACGCACGATACGATTTTCAAATCAGCTTGTGGCATAAACTTGCATATTCATCTGTCAGCCTTGCATAATAAATTGGTCTGGACATTTGAAGATGGCAATGATTTTTTATTCTAATTTGAGGAAACAGACATTGCGTTTAAACAACGCAAAGTATACACTACGGACTCAGCGACTGTTACTAGAATTGAATTGAATATTAACTATAGGTACTTTTGCCAGTATACACACGTAAATAAAAGGAAAGGTTTTTACCATTGCTGGCAATTATAAAGGTGTTCAGATCTTTAAACACCAAGTAGACACCTTTCATAAAGTGTCCCGTTTGCAAAAGCCACACATACTTCTGGCAAAACAAGCAAACAAAAGCTTTGATAATGTATGCATTGTCCTTGAAACTGGGATATTGCCTTTTGGCAGCACATGGCTAACACTGACAATCAGGCCCTAATTAAAGCCATGTCCAGTGTAGGCCAATCAGTTTAAAGGATGATGACTCGCTGTTGACCTGCACCTGCTCAGGAACACTTATTCCTTCTTTCATTTGTTTAACAATTATTTTATGCCATTTTATGTCCTTCACTGATTTGTAGCCATTATTTTACTTTAAAAAATCTGCTCTGATGTTGTTACTCTTGACATGCTGTTCTCTCCATAACTCTGTGCAGCACTTTGTGATCCTCGGGTGAAAAGCGCTCTTGAGGTTCAACTATTATTATGTCCATCTAGCAGTGGAGGGGAGCAAACACATACAGAGGATCCTTGTTTTTCTTTTGTCTGGCTAACTTGATTTTAAAAGCATAGCCAAAAAACGAGCTACGGATTGATTCAATCTCTGCTTGAGAACTTTCCAACACTGAGCAGTGCGTTTCCCACTTGGTCCATTTGATGGGCCAGTATCGGCCGGTATTTTTAAACTGCGCTGAGAGACAGAGGGAGGAAGACGCGAGTAAGAAAACATACGCAAATAATGCACATGACATCGCTCGTAGGAATGATGGCCAATGGCTGAGAGTGGTGAAAACCAGACACGGGAATCCAGCTCAGGAGATCACGAAATAGTACTGGGTGGAAAGAGGCGCGGGGATTTAAGAAGTTTTCTGGCTGGATAACAGAGGCATTACATGTGCAGGAGAGGAGATGGGCTGGTGCGGTGTAGAGTAAGACGTAAAGTCGCATTGACGTTTTGCTTGCTGGACTGCACTGTCAGAATCCGCTTCCGTGGAGAGTTTTGAAAATGATGACATTAGCCTTTAGGAACAACACGAGACGGAGTGGGCAAGGCTTTAAAATGGGACAAGTTTGCGCAGCGAGCAACGCAGGCGGTGCCTCATCTGCCAGCCGCGTTGCTCTCGTAACTCATTACACGTGGGTCGATCTACTGTCAGCAAGCCATCACCGCTTCACGTGGATTCAAAGTGCTCCTTGCCTGACTTCAGGGAGTCACGATAATATCATGACCAATCCATTGCCAAGAGAACTTGTTGCTATTGCACGTCTGGATATGCAGTACACGCTTATATCGATAAAAAATATATGCCCTGAGACGAAAGTTGTTCTTGGAAATGTGATTTTTTTTAAATCAAACCAAACTTCACTCCGTTTTCCCCCAATTGCGATCTCGTTCTGTGCATCATTCGCCTGTATGTACAATCACCACTGTGCACAGCTGATTATATTGGTACGATTCAGCACGTAATGTGGCACTCAAGGACAGATGAAACAGTGACAGCCTATTACGTGGCGCATTCCACGAGCGTATCAAATGCTTTTTGAGATCCTGAAATAGAAGTTCCTCAGAATAAATTGCAAAGTGCATTTGATCCGTGAATTCCATTACAGCAGTTGCAGTAGAGTGCACAAGGCGAACACTTAATTGATGACCACGTGTTTTTTTGTATGATGGACTGTGCTGGTGACATCACTTAGCCTTGGATTATTCCATGACACTGCAGAATTCATGGTGCGACGCTGTGGGAAATGCATATAGTAGTTAGTTTTTTTCAAATGGACAAAGTGTTTTCAATGTCAAACAACGTAAAAAGTAGAAGAGGCATACTCAGGCATATTGAGCCCTCTGTTGTGGGAGGGGAAACGCTCGACAGAGCTATCCCGAAAGAACAGCTTCGGAAAGCAATGATCTTGCATCGTGCCGTGAAATCCTACATCATATTTTGCAGAAAAGTTAAATAAAATGAAAACCGACTCTAGGAGCATTTTGGAGGGTGCAACATACATTCAGCCTTGTAGCAAGAATGCGTGCTGATGATGTGTCTACTTAAGATCTACATACGTGCTTTGATCAAAAAGTGTAATCGGCTTTTTTAAATATTTCGGCGAGGTTGTGTCAAAAGTCTGGCCTGTGTAAGGCAGCCTGGGAGAGTTAGTGGTATTGAGGAAAACATTTCAGATTTGAATCTGTCAAGCTGCTGCTGCTGCTGCATAATTAATAAAGGAGCGGCGTTCTGAATGCTGTCAGTAATTGCTGCTTGGGCTGCTGTCCTGTGCTCCCCTCTTGACAAGTGATATTCCCACAGAGGCAGTTTTAAAAAATGTATTCTAAATGATGAGAGAAAAAAAAATCATCCAACAACTCCTGAGGCAGCCAGAGTAGAGAACTCTACTAAAGCATATAAATAAAGGATTGGGGATCAGAAAAGTTCAGAGTTTGGGTGCTGGGGGTCAACGTTTGACGATAAAATGGTTTCAATGATGATTGCTTTGCAACGCCGTTCTTTTAGGATAGCCATGTCGAGCGTACTTCCTTTCTACTTTCCGATTTTTCACTTCCCACGTTGGAGGTATCTTCGTATGTCCTGAGAGTGAAAATGTGAGTCTCAGCACGCCTGAAGATGCCTCGAATGTGCGAAGCGAAACGTCGCGAAGGAAAGAGACACGCTCAATATCAATACGGTGGTTTTCATGGCAATGTATGGCTAGACTCTCGAATAAAAGTAAATACCAGTACGAAGGGGCTCGTACACAGCCAATAGCCTTGAAAAAGATGATTGCTTCAAAAAGCTGCTCTCTCGGGACAATCGCTCCCTCTCTCTACCTCTGATGTGTGTGGCGAAACGTCGCGAGGTGGAGAGAGAGGGAGCGATCGACGCGGCTGTCCCGAGAGAGCAGCTTTTTCGTATCGAGCCGTGAAAACCTACATCATTAGCCTTGGAAATGCCTCTTTTCAGGAATTGGCAAAAAACATGGGTGTATATGTTTTGTTTTAACAAAGTTAGGGTGCCCGGCGATGGACCGGCGCCCCGTCGTCGGGTGTATTCCTGCCTTACGCCCTGTGTTTCCGGGATAGGCTCCGGCTCACCGTGACCCTATATAGGATTAAGCGGTTTCAGATAATGAGATGAGAGATGAGATGGGTGACTGTGTTCTGAATAACCATGAGCAGTTGCTCGGTTAAATGTGCCATCTCATCACTATGAGCATTGTTGTCTGCAATTGAAGACTGCAGCATGAATTTACTGGTGAAAATAAACTCATACCAGTCCCCAAGTAATATATATTATAAATACAATTTCCATTCTGAAAATATTTCCATGAATATGCGTCCTTTAAATGTTAATTATTGAAAGCCATTTTTTTTTACTCTTACTCCAACATGCGGCTGCCAAAGTTAATATAATTATCATCTCAGTGCCTCCTGCTATTTTAGATTTCTGTTCACCTCTCTCTCTCTCTCTCTGTTTTTTTTCACAATCCAATCTGGCCATAAAAAAAAACCCACGCAGCTGCACTTGAAATTTGTGAGCAGAGTGGGGAGACGGTGGCGTTCCAGGGTGATTGGATGAGAACTTTGGCGCAAGGTGTTTTAACGGTGGTGCCCAAAACGGCAGGATGCAGACCAAATGTCACAGCCTCGCTCACTGAGCCAAGCGAAAGAAAGTGTTAAAATGGGGAAATTGCGCGGTAGAATGCGTGTCATGGTTGTTAGCCAAAAAAAAGTTACCGTAAGTATGAGCATAACATTTGTGACTTGCAGTTAATGAACGAATTGTTTAATTAATTAATTTAAAGGATGTGCATCGTGTCAATGCAATGCTGTATGAAGACCTCTGCAATGGTTGTCATGAGGGTTGTTTAATCATGCTACACTGCGCCACTTATCGTGGACTTGTACAGATATAATTTGCTGTTGATGTTCACCCTGGCAGGGAATCGATCTCAGGTCACGGGATTTATAGTGCAACATGCTAACTACTGCACTCATCATATCTCTC
>JAZEWT010000013.1:22586341-22604501 GCA_036362905.1 Mordacia mordax
ATAAAAAAAATAATCAAGTTGCTCTGTGCTCAAATTAAAATTGACGAAGTATTTCACATCCTGTGTACCTCAGTGAGCCTCTTAACAGCAATGAGTGGTGGAAATTCCTCTTTCCCATGGAAGGGGCAAGTCTATCCATAGGACATTCATTATTTCCACCCTTAATTTCTCTTTCACACATTTTCAACCCCAGAGCAACAATCGTTTGAGTCAAACTCCAATGGGTATTAGAACACACAATCTTGTGGCTGAGAGGCACTGACTTTGCTGTTGAGCCATTTGCCCAGGAACTTGTATAAAACTCTCTCATCTCGCCACAACAGACTGTCGAGACAATCGCTGCAAGGGAACACCTATGAAAGCCAACATGGCACACGAGTGGGTGGATGGGCAGCACCACACACAAAAATAATTTCAAGGATTGGTTATAGACCTCTTGTCTATTTCTCCATTGTGTTATAAAAATGATTGCGTGAGGGCAGGCGGTCCTTTGCCTGCTGTACGGGAGTGTTGAATGCGCGGTGATATTCGTAAGGATCTCTATCATTGTGTTATTCAAGGACCGTTAATAAATGCGCACAGCTGAGCGGACCTGACACTGGCGCCGCATCCTTGCCTCGGTGTCGTGGCAGTGGCTTCACACTCGAGTCAGGTGGCAGGCGTGCCTCCTGCATGCAAAGCAGGCCCGCTCTGCGTGTTCTTCATGTTTGAGTGTCTTTCCTTAATTTTCTCCTCGTCCTCCTCCTCCTCATCATCCCCCTCCGCCCCCTCCTCCTCCTCCACCGATCCCGCCAACCGTTCATTTTACTGCCCACGCGGATTCGTCGCGGTTCTTGCCGAGCAACGCTCTCCGATGGGCTCATCGTTTGATAAGTGCGTGTGTTTTTTGGAGGAAATGGATTTGGGAGGCAGCCTGCCAGCTCAGGCAAACTTGGACAACTGCCAGACAATGGGATATGTGTATGTTTTTGGCAGGTGGGCAGTCCTTTTTACACCACATGATGAAAATGATGATGTTCGTTATTAAAGCAGAACATAGCCAGTGATTACACTCGTGCCTTGCGAGCAACAAACGCCTCAGTTCGATTTCCAACCCGAGCGCGATTCTGTGTGGAGTTTATATGTTCTGCCATCTGTTGCACACAGATTTCCTCCAGGCTCACCGGTCTCCTCCCATAGTTAAAAAATATATATCCCAAAGTTGACCTTAATGGTACAAATTCCAGACCCACTACTGGCAATCTTGGCAAGTCCCTCCTCAAAAGGTCAAGCGACTCCGGTAAATAAGTGTAATAGTAATAATACAGAAAATATGCTGGGAGCGACCCTGGAAACTGAGTTCAATTATAAATGTACATCGCATGTGAACATTTCAATTAGCAACTGAATTTCTAGGTTCAACTGTATACACATTAAAACAGAGTTGCACTTCACAGCTCTCTGATGGCTTTTTAGGTGGTTAATGCCATTTGTTGGCATGGTATTACATTCCTGAATAAGCTCGAGCAGGCAGACTGAGGTGTCAGATATCAGAGCCAGACGACTTGCAGCGCGACCCTAAACGAACCAGAGCGTGGCGGCGATTTGGCAGAGCCTCTCCGTTACTACGGCGATCGCTCCGTCCCGAGTCCCGAGTTGAGCCTCGAGCCTGAGTTGGACCACAATCCGCTGCGTTGCGTAACAACCAACAACCAACAACCACCCCCCCTCCACACCGCAGTGTGGATTCTGCCAAATTACATTGTGGGCGACCTGTGCGGAGCCCGGTTCATTGGGTCTCCTCTGGGTGCCTGTGCGCTGGCAAGGGTTCCGTACACAGCATGCCATCTCCAATTTGGCCAGTGTGCTCGGCGGGAGATAACAAAGCAGGGGCGGAACCGTGCAGGCAGGCATGACTTAATTGGGATTGGGAGGAGAGCAAGGGAGGGAAAAAGGGGGCTTTGCTGACATGAAAATGTATAGCTCGGTACTAGTCCCACTTGTATACAACGTTATGGCTTGCTGCAGGCTATGTGGAACCCTACCGCACAGCCTGCACAGGCGAGATCACTGAATTGTAATCTCGCCTATTCACAATACCCCCAACGGACAGGGAAATGCTGCACATGGATTTTAATAGCACATTTATTTGTGTGTGCCTCTCTATGGGCCCATGTGGTGGAAGTGTAACGAAGGCCTCCCACTCTCCTTAAACTAGCAACTGCAAGGGGGTCATGTGAAACGGATTTATGAATGAAGAAAACATGATTTATGAATGAAGAAAACAATTATTCTCCAGGGACCCGAGGTGTTTTTTCTTCTGTTTGCAGGAGGATACTCGGAGGAAATGGCCCAATAATATCACACGCTGGCTCGTCATGAAATCCAATTTTATGGGTTCCAGCCTCTAAAATCAGGCAACCAAACATCATTCGTTTAACAGGCCGCATTCTAATTAAACAGAAAAAAAACACACAGCAATGGAAAAACATGTTATTAAGCCATAGTTTGCAATTTCAGCCGTATCAAACTCTTAACGATGTATTTAAACAATACGGAATATTCAGCGCCCGCATGTAAGCAGACGACATGTATTGATGGTTAATACGACCGCGGTTTTTACTGAGGCAGCTGCCCGTCTCGAACTGCGATCCTCTGAAAGAATCATCAATAGACTCCGCTCTGCCGCTTGCCTGCCCCGAACATTTCCCACACTTAGCTGGATTCGAACTCATTGCACACATCAGAGGTCCGTGCTAATATCCATCAGGCTTGTGTTGACCATTCACTGTTTAGTCTTTATTTTGTTAGCCACAAACCACCATGACGGTGTTTAATAGATTGTCATACCGCCTTAATTAGTGGTCGACTTATAGATACTGCTAACACATATAGTATACTTTATTAGCTTGGGAGCTGTAATAAACTCATCATTTCGTGATTAATTACTCGGGCCCCCTTATTAACGTTGACTCCTGTTAACTTATACCGCTTGGAAGGAGGAAACCTATTAGAAGCCAAATATTTTGTCACGAGGCCAATGATGCTGCGGCACATGAGTTTTGCGGGAGATGGAACCCGGAGATCTTTCCGATTGTCGGTTCTCTCACAACTCCTCGTGAATGCCATTCGACTTCCCACGCGTCGTGAGGGCCTGCAATGGATTTCAGTAGTAGATGGACCATCGCTGACAATAATGGTGATGCTGTTCTGCGTATGAAGTACACGCGTGAACATTTTGTGGCATTCACCCAATCGCGTCACAGCAGTCTTTGTGGCGCCGCTCGGTGCGATGGGTGCTTGAGCACGTGGCATCTGCACGACGCGTACGGGTCAGACCCGTTCAGAGCAAAGCCTAACCCGACAAGGTGATGACTCCGCATTAGGGTGGAGGCATGCGCGCACTGTGCTTCCCATGCAATTGTTCTTGTATTTACAGCAAGAGCTTTCGTGTCCGACGATATTTTTGGTGGCCAATTATTTTCAGTGCCAAGGTGAGTGTGTCACGACAGTGGTGCTACTGGCGTGAAAAACATTCCTTCCACATACATCTGTATGTTAAGGTGGTGCATTGTAATGTGGTAGTTTGCTACATAGACTGATACGTATTTACGCTTAGCCAGTGTTTTTACCATTGCTAGCAATGGTCAAAACCTGTTCTACTTATTACATGATACGTATTTGTTCGAGAAATGTTACGTTTCATAGTGTATACCTGTGTATGCAAGGTAGGTTAAACTGTAGGTTTCAAAGATTCGGTTGTCATATGAAACAATGTAAAAATAACTCGCGTTTGCAAAACAGCAGAACAAATGCAGAACGGTGCTCCTCATTTCGCTAATGAAACATTAAAACAGTGGTTAGCCGCTGAAAATGTACGAAACGCAGCAGAGGATTGAGTGAACTTCCTCTTGCACAGCTATCCTATTATAGTTGGGGGCTTCATCTTTATTCAAATTGCTGCTGTGAGTTTGTTTAATTGTGCACTATTGCATGTTGCTGTTTATTTTTAGAATGACGCTGAGCGCTTTATTTTTGACCAGATTATTGTGAGATTCGCGTGTTTACCCTTTCATTGTAGGCGTTGTTGCATTGGTCAGTGAGGACGTTTGCTGTAATTCGGGAATCTCGCATCTAGCGCTTGCAAGCTCACTGGGTACGTTTTGCTGTAATCAACAAAGATCTCTCCTCCTGTGTTTCGTTACTGGTGGGAGGGATCCAACGGGTTCTCAGAGATCGCATCATTGAATAGCCCAGCTTTCGACAAACGACATGGCTCTCTTCGTTCACATTAATAAGTTTAAAGCCAGCTGCTTGCTGCACTGAGCACAATTTTGCTTTTTTCGATTTTCTTTTCTTGAAGTGAACCAAAACTTCATCATAACAAGTTGGCTCTGCAGCTTATGTAACAACCATTGTAGTGGAAGGGGAAAGGAAAGGGCAGTTTAGAGGTTAAACATATTCTGTTACTGCTCGGCATTATACAGCATTTGGCTGAACATTACAAGCAATAAGATGTTAAAAACTGGAGAGTGTCACTGTGGTTCTCACTCCGCTGTGAACCTGCTCACCCAACATTATGATATCTGGCCACAACTATGGCCAGAGCGAACCCCAGACCATTCCGGGGAGCTTCCTTAGTCGACTCGCCCCTAATGAGCGTGACATGCACTCAAACACGACCAACGTGGCGCGGGTGGGCTTTATTCAGCAGTGGATCGACTAAGGGCTGTACGTGCCTGAAATCAACAATTTCCGAATCATTGTCACAGTCACTCCGTGCGGATTTGTTCGATGCTCGGTGTGAACATAGTATGTTCAGTGCGCACACTTAGCTGCAGCACGCAAGTGGCCAACACCACCCCCAGACGCGTCGAAATCTAACGCGTCGCCAATGAACACGCGCGCTCTCGTATCTGCGAACGTTTTAACCATTGCCAAGGACTCATCCTCAGGGGAATTTGATCCCTGGGGAATCCGGGAAGTCTGCGTTCTTGTCGGTTCTCTGCAGGCAGCGGCAGGCTCTACAGATGTTGGACGCTGTCATTTTCCTAAACAAAAGCCATTACACGCTCCACTGAGCTGCTCGTCTTACCATAAATATGACGACGCCAAAACACGAGCTTTATCCCCAGCCGCTCCGGCCAACAACTGGGAATGACTCTGTCGGGGTAATGACGCGGACAGTACAAAAGTCGGGGCATTGTCGTGGCAGATCCAGATGCGTGGGATAAGCACCTGATGCGCCATCCCAGTACATCCAAGCGAACGTCCCGTCGACTGGTTATCAACATGGAAGGGGAGGGGTGGGGGTTGCACCATTAGCCAATAAAACTTACCGCGCATGCACCGTAGATTTCTCCCGCAGATGGAATAGTCAAAAAAATAATCAATATTTGAGAGCAAGGGGAAGTGCATTGTGCAGCCATCTGCTCGGACCATTAAAATGCGCTTAGTGGCCCCTCCCACACAGCCGTATGGGCGGTCAGGGGACCCGTGCAGTGGGCAGACAGGTGCTATGTATGCAGCATGCATCCTGGCGCCTTCTTTCGTGCTCTAGGCTTTACACGGGGCTGATTAGGATTCATCGTTGGGTGCAGACGTTCAAACCAGCAGATGGCAGGATGACAGAGGACCCAAAAATCAGACCGGAGGGACCCTGTTTTGTTCTCACGTATATCCTAGCCGCTACGTTTTTAGTGCCACAGCCAGCGTTACGCTATTGTATCTGCATTCGATTAACCCCACTGTGTCTTCAATTACGTGTGATTTACATCACTCTGATATCTGTTGTGAGAAGTTTAACCTTTTGTAGATGTTGTCTCGCTATGGGTACTTTTTAGCCAGTATACAAATGTAAGATTACAAAAGGTTTTACCGTATCTGGCGATTATGCAGGTGTTAAGATCTTAACACCTGCATAATCGCCAGATACGGTAAAACCTTTTGTAATCTTATAGATGTTGTCTGTTAGCATAATTTCTACAAGTGGCTTCATATTAATGGTGGCATCTTTTAGCGGGGGCACGGTGGCCCAGTGGTTAGCACTGTCGCCTCCTCACAGCAAGAAGGGCCCGGGTTCGAATCTCGGCTCGGGTGCCTTTCTGTGTGGAGTTTGCATGTTCTGCCCGTGTCTGCGTGGGTTTTCGCCGGGCACTCTGGTTTCCTCCCACAGTCCAAAAAACACGTTGCTGCATAGGTTAATTGGCTTGCAGACTAAATTGCCCGCAGCAACCCAGTGATCGACTGGCGTCCCATCGTGTGCATATCCCTGCCTTGCGCCCTGTGTCTGCCAGGATAGGCTCCAGCTCATTGCGACTAAGCGGTTTCTGACAATGAGATCAGATGGGAGAGACATCATCATAATAAACAGTGTGATGACATTTGATACACCTCACAGCATACTGCTACACTCGCATATTTATTTTGAATAAAATAAACATATCCTTTGACAAAGTAAAAAAAAATAATGTTCATTAGTCTAAATGTTATAGTGTGCTGGTATAAAACACATCAACAGGTGTACGTTTGAGAATGCTTAAATTATGCTCATTACTGCTAACAAGCATAAGCATCTTCATCGGTATTGCCGCAATTAGCCAGTGTGAATTTGTGTCTGTTGATGGACAACTCTTTAATTAACCCAGGATTCCGCAATGTTCTGCAGGCATTTATAAATTGGTGTTCATAAACGTTATACCAGTAACAGCACGACAAAGAAAACAGAAATGCATGACGGAGGAGATTCTGGAATGAATGGAAGGCAGAAGAAAGATGAAAGACTGTCGTATGACAGAGTATCGGGATACTGGATAATAATATGAGATCATTATGCAAGATGGAAAGAGAAAATGGCTTAATGAAAAATGCACAGAAATGTAAAAGGAAAATGACAAAGATGTTACATCACTGTACTGGAATATCAAAGACGTCACAGGTAAAGGAGGCTGCACTGCTAGTGAATGCATGAAAGCTAAAAATGGTGAAATACTCAGAGAAAAAACAAGCTTTAAAGGGATTGGCAAAATATATTGAAGATTTATTTCACAACTGCCGAGAAGAAAAGCCATCGATTAAAAAAACAGATGGATGGTTTGAGAATCCATTAGAAGTAAGAACAGTTATTAATAGAATGAAAAGCAACAAAGCTACAGGAGCAGATGAAATAGCAGTAAAACAAAGAAAATGTTTGGAAGACTTTGGCTTAGAAAAATTGGCAGATACTATCAACGAGATTTATAACAGTGGAGAGATACCTGAGGATCTTAGTACATATATCTTTATTTCACTCCGAAACAAACCTAGAGCTATTGAATTTGATCTCCTTAGAACCATTAGTAAGATTAGCCATGTTACACACATCCTATTAAAAGTGTTGATGCTTCAAGCCAGAAGCAAACTAAAGCGATAGGTTGCAAAAGTTTAATGTGCTCTTGTTGAAGATCGAGGTACAAGAAATGCCATCTTCATCATCTTAATGCTTTCAGAGAGGCCAAATGGAAATGAAATGGAGAAATACTTCTAATTGTGTTGCATTAACTGCAGCAAAGTATTCGCCAGCATAGAACATGAGGAGCTAATGAAAATGATCCAAGAACTGGACATTGATGGCAAAATTTTAAGAATTCTAAGGAACATATACTGAGATCAAACCGCAGCAGTAAAAATAAATTAACTGAGTCAATTATTACAAATTAAAAGAGTTGTGGGGCAGCACGGTGGCCCAGTGGGTAGCGCTGTCGCCTCACAGCACGACGGGCCTAGGTTCGAATCTCGGCTCGGGTGCCTTTCTGTGTGGAGTTTGCATGTTCTCTCCCCGTGTCCGCGTGGGTTTTCGCCATGCACTTCGGTTTCCTCCCACAGTCCAAAACACATGCTGCTGCATAGGTTAAAATAGCTTGCAGACTAAATTGCCCGCAGTGCCGGGTGATGGACTGACGTCCCATCGTGAGTATATCCCTGCCTTGCGCCCTGTGTCTGCTCTGGCTCACCGCGACTCTGTACAGGACTAAGCGGTTTCTTACAATGACATGACATGACAATTTAAACACTGATGCCAATAACCGCCGGTCGATGTAATCCCGCAACCATTAGTCCTTCCGAAGCGTCGTGATGACGCATCAGCAATGGACGAGAGATTCGCCACTCGCTGGCATCGTGGATCGAGCGAGGAGTTAGCAAATGCTGGAGAAGTACCGGATCACTTAATATTTACGACAGGCGAACGACAAAGCAGGATATGTAAGAATCCCAGCAGTAGAAGTTAATACTCAAAGTAAGACCTGATCGTATATATATTCTCAGAAATAAATGTCATACAACAAGAGATATAGCAGATGATTCGATCCATAAATAATTAGGAGTCATGGAATTTTTTTTCTAAAAGTAGTCTTATTGGAGGGTGAAAATAAGACTGTAGTTTCTCACTGTTGTGCTGTATTACTGTCCAACGGATGTTTGAGTTGTACCCAGGTTCAGTATCAGTACCCGCTTAATCCTGTACAGGGTCGTGGGGGGCCAGATCCTATCTCGGCAGACACGTGGCTACAACCAGAATGTGACGACGCCCGTACATCGCAGGGTACCGTTTTGGGGCAATTTAGCAATATGAATTAACCTAGACAGCAGAGTGTCTTTGGACAGTGGGAGGAAAACGGAATACCCAGTAAAAACCCCATGCAGACACGGGAGGAACACGCAAACGCCACACAGAAAGACATTCTAGCCGGGAACCGAACCCAGGCGCTTATTTCTGTGAGGCAGTCGCGATACTCACTGGGCCACCGCGCCGCCCAGTTGTAACAGGAGATGGTTGTAATGGACGTTCGTTTCTCAAGGATGACGAGAAAACTTCAGGCATGGAGCGGCGCAGCGCGCCCGTGCAGCCCGGACACAGGTTCAGGGAGAAGGGAAGACACTCTTTAATAACAACTGCAACCACTTGGGAATTGTTCTGTACTTTAATGACTGCATTGTCGCTCCAAGTGCACAGATACTGGATCAACAACTCAGCGACCCTTGTTGAACGAATACCTTCAACATCAAAGGAATGGAGCGCACGCTCTGAATTGTGATATTACATTCAACGCATTAAATTACAAGATGCATATCGGCAAAGGGTACACAATCAGTACAGCTCCAGGTTCTGTTTTTCCAAATGATTTGTCTCCGCTGATAAGCAGTGAACCTGGTTGTCTTGTGAATTACTCACTTATCATTACCTTGTGCGCTTTGGAGTGCGTTAATATAATGCCCCTTTGGACAGCACGTTGGAGTTCTTGATAAAACTGCTGTCTTGGAATTGTAAAATGTGCAAAATGAACCAAACCGGGTACTTAAGTGAAGGTTGAAGACACTACGTAACATTTTTAAATATTGGCGTTGGCGGAAAAATGAATCCGCATTGTGACTTCAATCACGCGTTCAATGCTCCACATGAAACAGTAAAATTTGGTTTAGTAATTGAATATGTTAACCAAATGTAATGTCCTTTAAAAGTACAGTGTGACCATCAACAGGAAATTAGATGTCGGTTTGAGAGACAATGCGGCAGAGGTTTCCAATTAAAACGGGATTATACGTGGAATTGTACAGGCATTGTTCTTAATACTACAGTAATTCCACCGCAAACTGTCTGTAATTATGAAAGAATTCTTCATATTTAACTGAAAATTTAAAGGGACGGATATGTGAGTTAACAATAGAACTTTCACAACTCTGGAAAAAAAAGTTAGTTGCCCAAATCTTAAATTGCAAATATAATTCTTCACGTGTGTATGTCTCATCATCGCTCCAAAGCCCAGTTCTATTTTCACAAACACAACTTTGTGATTGCAAAATTCAAACAGAGCAATGTAATGTATTTCTCTGGCAGCATGCGATCACATTGGAGTGTTAAGATGGACACTGCAAGTGCTTTTTACCGATGTCAGCTGAAACCATTGCAGAGAGGTTTGGCAGACAGTCAATGCAGTGCAGCGGCGCGTCCAGGGAGATTGAGACACGGGGGGAGGAGGGGGTGCTCAGGGGGAGTGGGTGGCGAGTGAAGGTTGCGTACACTGGGGACCTCGTTGGTATATGAGTTCGTGCCATCAGAGGGCACGCGTGCAGTCGGTACCTCCTTATTGAACGAAGCAAAGGAGAGAGGGGCAGCTTTCCCCCCAGAACACTGCGCACGGTGTTTGCGCTTGTGCAGTATCGCTCTGCAATGTACCTATTTTCTCTCTCTCTTTTTCGGGTTACAACGCGCGTTGGTCGGAATGGCGAGCCGACAGCATACACTGCAAGCGTCTCTTTGGGAGGCGAATGCGCGGAGCTGTAGCTCACCTCGTTGCTCCTCGCCGCTCCTACTCGACAGATAAATATCACCCTGCAGGGTGACGTGCAGGGTGATGTGTAGGGTTGATGTGGTTAATAGCAGCTGGGTCAGGAAGGCGCATACAGATTCGTAGGGGTCACTGCGAGAGAAATACCGTACATCTCTGGTTTAAAAGACTCCGCATGGCGTTGTCACCTCACAGTGGGAGAGCCCCTTTATGGGCACACATTCGCCAGTCTTGAAAATGGACGTGGAAGGTTTTGAATCAAAGTGTATGTGTTGCTTGTCAATAGCAGCCCCGAACCGATGGATACATATGTATAGAGTGTATATATTTTTTTTAAATAAAAAAAATGACAATTTCTTTAGCGCCGTCATATGGCCATTACATGGGTACTGGATTATAAAATAATTGAATTGTGTGAGTATTAAACCCCTCTGTGGTGCAGTTTTGTGCTATACTGCGTGTTTGTTTGGCATGATGTCCAACGTTTCACGGCACGTGTTGGTTGCTTCTCAGGAGATAAAGGGAGCAGCTTCACCTCCCTCGAGCATATCGCGTTGCCAGTGGCCGCTCGTTTTGCTAGGACTTGTCACTGCGAATCATCTCTCTGACACGGGTCAAACAAGTTGTTTGATTTTTATGCGTTGTCTCGGGAGGAGATCGGAACGTGTGAATTTCTTTTTCAAACCCATTTTGTGCGTATTCGATTTATTTAAACCAACATCTTGCTTGTAAACGAATGTTGGTCGCAATGAGATCTCAGCTGGTTAAACAGATCATCATCTGGAATATTCATCCCAATTCTTTAACGAGGCCGTTTAGTTTAAACATGGGTGTGAATTGAGACTGTAGTTCATCATGCTTAGCATTTGGACACATTATGCAAAGACGTACCTTTAATATCGTTAAACTTAAATATTAACCATGTGTGTTATGCCCGTCGAGTTGATCAATGACCTTTAGTCAGCACTCTTGTACGCTGAAAAAAAAGATAAAAGTTACTAAAACATACTCACTTATCGAAACCTGCACACAGATACACTGAACACAAATCGATATGTTATTTTAAAATAATTAAGAACCGTAATACATCGTTGATAAAATAGAATCCTCTAAAAGTTTAAGCTACATTTTGATGCCAAAGGAGGTGATGAGTTCTGTATAAATATACACGAAAATAACTGGTTAGGGGCAATTGTATTTCCTTCAGCATATAATTTTGTCCACACCTAAATTATTCATTAAAATCTTTAGGTCATTAGCGGTATTGACCAACACGACTCAAATAATTTAAGACAGTTTCCAATATAAACATCCCCCTGGATTTTCAAGTGCAATGCCAAATTGCAGAGACTTCATTAAAACCATGATCCCGAGGGAGCTTCAGGCATGCTGAGGTTAGGCAACAGCCGTTGCCAATTCCCAAGCGCAATTAATGCCATCTATAAGTTGAAAATGTGCTTGAATTAGCGTCTCACCTTTTAAGAATAACATAACAATTATCATTACAATTGACAAATGAACCTCTGTATAATGGAAATTGCATGTATAGCATACACGAGACGAGAATTGTGTTTTGATGATTGCTTCCAAAAGCTGCTCCCTCGGCACAGCCGCGTCGATCGCTCCGTCTCTCCACCTCGCGACGTTTCGCCCTCACACGTTCGAGGCATGCTGAGGCATACTGAAACTGAGAGATATATGAGTGTGGTGTCCTGTAGAAAAATAATAATAATTGCATTTTTATAGCATTTTTATTGCGCCTTTCACCCGAGGGTCACAAAGCGCTGCACAGAGCTGCGGAGAGAACGGCACTTCAACAACGAGATAAGAACGGCAAATCAGCAATAACTTTTTTTTTTAGGTAGGGAATATCCGGAAATATGTATACATATGCATATACATATGTATGTCAAAGTCGGTTCACTGCGTTGGCCGTATTTTGCTCTGTCGTGTGTTAAGTTCAACAATCTAGATGACGTCGCAAAGGAATGAACAGATTTTGGGGCAAAGCCGCAAACTGAGGACGCCTCTAACGTGCGAGGCGGAACGTCGCGATGGAGAGAGAGGGAGCGATCGACGCGGATGTCTCGAGAGAGCGGCTTTTCGAAGCAATCATCATGCATCGAGCCGTGAAAACATACATCATTACATTTGTGTAACACATTTGTATTACATACATCCGCGGGCACACTTTTTTGGGGCAATTTCCTCAGTAGGCCAACTACCCTTGGCAGCAGCGTGTCTTTGGACGGTGGGAGGAAACCCGAGTACTCGGTAAAACTCACGCGGGCACGGGGAGAGAACACGCAAACGCCACACAGAAAAACACCTGAATCGGAAATCGAACCTGGGTATTTGTGGCTGTGCGGCGGCAGCACTACTCACTCCACCACTCACTGCGCCACCGTACTTGATGACACGCGGAAACTTGAAACCGGTTCAGATTGACAATGGGAGGGTGAAACCGGTTCAGATTGACAATGGGAGGGGTGAAATCGATTCGAGCGCTTATAATGCGTCTTGGAAGCCAGTGTACCACGGATGTTTAAAAACATTCGTGGAGACAAACAATGGAAATTGTGCTCATAATTGTTTGCAAGCAGTGCTGTACGGATCGGTCCACAATTAAGATTTGCCATTGCTCTCGTGGCTAAACAAATCAAGTGCTGAGACTGTGGTGCACGGGCTGCTGGAGCCGTGTTTCACCACTCTGCGCCAGCAGGAACATTCCCTGGCATCACCGTTTGCCGCTAGCAAACTGCAGATCGTAAATCGAACACTTGAAGACGGGTCGCTTAAGAGTGCTGTCCACGACCTCTCAGTCATCAACCTTGTAAATTGCTTTGTTTATTCTTACACAAACAGCGTATTGTACAAACAATGATCAGCCACGGGTCTCATTGTGACTCACTGTGTGTGTGTGTGCGCGCTATTTGAGAATTGTTGTCCTCGATGGGTAATTATAACTGTGGACCGTGACCTTGTTTAAAAGTGACAGCGAGCTGACAAAATACGCGGGTGCGGTGGTGGAATGAATGTGGACATAAGAAACCTGCACAGTCACTGAACTGAATGGGTATGGTTCAGTTCAGTATCCGTTTACTATCAGTACCCGCTTAATCCTGTACAGGGTCGCGGGGGGCGGGAGGCGAATCCCTATCCCGGTAGACACAGGGTGCAAAGCAGGGCCATACCCATGATGTGACGCCAGTACATCGCAGGGAACTTTTTTGGCGGGAAATTGACTCAGTAGGCCAATTCACCTTGTCAGCAGCGTGTCTGTGGGATGAATCCGGAGTACCCAGCGAAAATCCACCAGGACACGGGGAGAAAACGCAATCTCCACATAGAAAGGGCACCCGAGCTGGGAACCGAACCCGGCCCCTTCTTTCCTTGAGGCAGGAGGGCTTACTCACTGCACCACCGCGCATGCGTATGGGTGTTCGCCAAATTGGGGAACTTTAAAGAGAAAACGCCATTGATGTTACATATTGTACGATCATTTTCTTTTCTTGCTAGGGGAATTTAGAAGTGGGAGGGCGGGGGTACGCAGCCGCCTCCTATCAATCTGGCCCCCTACGAGACTGGGCACCACTGCAAATTCAGCCGTGTGATCATAGACCTTGGTGCGAATTTGCGCGCGACCCAGTACTCTTTTATAAACGCGTTCCCATTAAGTGCATCGTGTGCAGCCGAGAGATGTAAATGAGGAGCAATTGACTATCCGTTTGTTCCCATTACCAGTGTTGGATGCACTTTGATTATACATTTTCAAAGTCCAACACCAGCTCACTAAAGAGCCCATTAAGCACAAGTTGCAAAGTATTCATAAGAACCCTGGGGATTAATCGTCGAGATAGACGGTTCAGGGTAAGCACAATGCTTATGTATCTCCCTGTGTATCTGTGAACTGAGCAAATGTCTCGTCAGTTATTCTTATCTCATTGTCAGAAACCACTTAGTCCTGTACAGGGTCGCGGTGAGCCGGAGCCTATCCCGGCAGACACAGGACGCAAGGCAGGGATATACCTACGATCGGACGCCAGTCCATCACGGTGCACTGCGGGAAATTTAGTCTGCGAGCCAATTAAACTATGCAGCAGCATGTTTTTTGGACTGTGGGAGGAAACCAGAGTGCCCGGCGAAAACCCACGCGGACACGGGGAGAGAACTCGCAAACTCCACACAGAAAGGCACCCGAGCCGAGATTCGAACCCGGGACTTCTTGCTGTGAGGCGACAGCGCTACCCACTGGGCCACCGTGCCACCCGTCAGTTATTCTACATATTTCTAAAAGAGACAAGTGTATCGTGTGTCATGCTCTCTGACCTGCTCGAGCTCAGAAACTGCTGGGCCGTCCTCACATGTTGGCACAATCACTTTTGTGAGAGGATGATTTGCTTCTAAGATGCTGGGTCCGATCTGACTTTTGGGAACGAGCAGCTGCCGTATAATCTTATCTGATTCGGACAGGATCTTCTTTACCGAGTCAGAATTAAGATCCCCGAAGACTTCCCACAACAATTTGGCGCCTCTACTTCCCGTGACCAGCGGGAGATGTTTTTTTATTTGCGCTTAAAAATACAAACATTTGACTTTGAGCGACTGCTGTGCCCTGCACTGGCTGAGCTCCCACCTCTCTGACCGTAAGCAGTTCGTCAGCCTCGGAGGACCTACTCAGAGATCCATCCTGTTTTGTCTGGAGTTCCTCAGGGTTCAGTCCTCAGCCTCTTCCTCTTCAGCAGCTATATTAAACCGCTTGGCTCTATCCTGCGCAGCCTCAATATCAGCTACCGTTGCTATGCCGATGACATCCAAATCTATATCCATGCAAAGCCACCCATCAACGCGTCTGCTTTTTGCATGCCATCCTCCCTGTCAACTGTGAAGGCCTGGCTCAATTCAAATTTAAAAACTAAACGGCGACAAAACATAACTTTTGCTTGTTGGAACCCCGCACCAATTGTCCAAAGCTGAATCTATCCAATTGATGCTTGACGACCAGACCATCGAAATTAATAAAGGCAGTCTGGAGTCTAGAAGTGACCCTAGATTCCTCACTCTCTTTCGAGACACACATCAACAAAGTGATGAAGGTAGCCTATTTCTATCCTTTTTTTTACACAGCCAGACTGTGCAACATCCTGTCACCCTCTGATGCTTAGAAGCTAATGCACATCTTCATCTCTTCACGAATCGATTACTGCAATGCACTGCTCCCTGGCATCCCACAATACACTCCCCTTGCACTCCGTCACTTTTGAAAGATGCTTCGAACAGCTAATCACATTAGAGAAATACTGATTGTGTTTTATATATATAAAGGCCTCACATTACTTGCATACTAAACCAATCAATTGTTATCATTAATGATATCGATCCATATATATACTGCCTGACAGTAGAACACTGATGGAGCGATAACATCCGTTCACGTGCGGGTGCCACGTGGATTTTGACATCGCAGCATCGTGAAAGATGGCAGTGGCTCAGAGAGGCCTTTATCCAGCAGCGGTAATAATGACGTGATCTCTCATCTCATTGTCAGAAACCGCTTGAGTCCTCTACAGGGTCGCGGTGAGCCGGTGCCTATGCCGGCAGACACAGGGCGCAAGGCAGGGATATACCCACGATGGTACGCCAGTCCATCACCGGTGATCATGCACGCGTTTTACATTATTCGGACACAACGCTTTGTGCACACACACACACACGACTCAAACAGTATCCTATGTTACCATCCCGACGTTTCAGCACAAGTTTGTGCTGTCACTCTGTAATTCGCTATAACACAGAACAGTCTTCGTCTGTTAGACTCCTAAGAGTTTGTGTTGCTAGATGTAGGTATATTTCAAAATAAATTAACAATCAAGCGTACATATTTGTATGTAAAGGACAAACAAGTCTGTTTTGACCCAAACCCCAATCTCCTCTCGTGTTTTAGAGTGTAACTTTTAATGTGCTTATGAACTTGACATTTTAGCATATTTAAAATTGGAATATGGTAAAACGAACTGCTTAAAGTGATAATGTTTTGCTTTCTTTTTACAGCCCGCTATAATTTAGCGTGAGGAATTTATGCAGCCACATAAAATCGTTTAAATTTTGCCAGAAAATAAGTGCATATTTTAAATTCCGTTAAACCTGATTGCTTTGGGTCAATCTGTAATTTAAGGGATTAATGTATTAGCAAATGAGAAAATACACGATAATCATAAATAATTCCTGTGAATCCATTAATTCAGAATGATTAGTTACGACCCATTGCTGATATAGCGCGCTCTCTCTCTCTCTCTCCGGGCTACGTTCCCGATTATTAAACGTAACCTTGCGAATGTCTTAAAACGCAGTCCCAGTGGGCGGGCGGGCGGGCGGGCGAGTGGGGGGTCTGCACCGTGCTGTAATCTCGTGACTCCATGCACCAGTGTCGCAACCTGACAGCGGCTCTGGGGTTAATCGGGTTACGGGATTGTGACTGCTGTGACGGGCGACAAGGCTAAGCCTGGAGCCTTGCTTTGGCCCCTCTCGAGGACCTCCCACCTGTACTTGCGACGCTACTCGAATATGTTTCCTGCAAGACAAAACATCTCATCTCATTATCTGAAACCGCTTAATCCTATATAGGGTCACGGTGAAGCCGGAGCCTATCCCGGAAACACAGGGCGTAAGGCAGGAATACACCCGACGACGGGACGCCGGTCCATCGCCGGGCATTGCGGGACAATTTTAGTCTGCGAGCCAATCAACCTATCCAGGAGCATGCTTTTGGACTGTGGGAGGAAACCGGAGTACCCGGCGAAAACCCACGCGGACACGGGGAGAGCATGCAAACTCCACACAGAAAGGCACCGGAGCCGAGAGACTCGAACCCGGGACCTTCTTGCTGTGAGGCGTCAGCGCTAACCACTGCGCCACCGCGCCGCCAAGACAAAACATTCAAGTAAAAACAAACACGGGACACCGTGTACTTTCGTCCTGGAAGGAACTTGAATTGCTTTACTTACCTCAAGCAAACGAACATTTAACACCAACGTTGGGTACTTAATGATTTTTGCTTTGTCTTTTTTCAGCGAGCGAAACTTTTGTCGGCTAGCGTGCGCCGCGCAGACAAGGGGAGAACATGCAAACTCCGCACAGATGGATATTCGAGTTTGGAATATATAGTTATACGTGACGTGGACTTTTTTAATTGGAGAAAAAATGCACAATTATGAGCCACAGGCACTGTACGTTTCTGTAAAAAAGAGAAGAGGTTTAATCATTTTTGGTAATAATCAAACTTTTTTTAACAAACCGTACACTTTGTGAACGGTGTTTATTCGGTGTTTTAAGACCTTGGCATCGACATTATTGCCACAAATGGTGAAACCTCTGCTCTTTTTCACGCCCTTGTACAGGGAAAAAGATACCCAAAGACTGTATGTTTCCCCAGGAAAGCTGAACGTTTGTGAGTGTGTAGAATAATAAATTGAATCTGCCAAGACTAGCATATTAAAGAGTTTCATAGACTAAAATGTAATTGAGGTCCTTAAAACTAAGAGAAAGGCCCCTTCACTCAATCAAGAGCCCTAGCAATTCGCAGTTCATCATTTCCAATTCATAATTGGAACACAGGGAGCATTTTCTTTACATTCTCCCTTACCTTACAACTAGGTGGCCCTGTTCTCATTAGGAACGTAACAGCTGTTGATAGTTGCAATAAACTGCAATGTAATATTAACTTTAATTCGAAGGCTTTCGTGACTCATGTGACGTGTGTGGTGTCCAGCCTCACGCGTGACTGACCAGGCGCGTTACGGGTGCGCTCGCGAGAGGTTGCCAGGGTTGATGCACTGGGGGTAACCAGGGGTCAACCC